>JAGFNQ010008758.1:0-90993 GCA_024364735.1 Boesenbergia rotunda | reverse complement strand
TACTATTAATTAAAAGTATAACTGAGAAAAAAAACATGGATAAAACGTTCGGAGAATTAATAAAAGAAATAAAAAAACCTGAGATGAATATTTTAATCGATTGATTTCTTAATGTATATAAAGCGAATAAGAGAAAAAAAATCGTCTATCTTCGATATTAATCAGATGAATTCCAAAAATATCTGAATTATAATAAAATATAAAAAATGATTTTTTAAATAGACAATCAAAAGCTCCTGATTATTCATTCATATTGTAAAATGAACATCTCTTTTTTAAAAAAATATCAAACCAACACACCACCCATAATTTGATATATGAATACTCCAATGTGCTCGACTCTTTGACCAAAGCAGCTCTAAGATGATGCAATTTAAATCAAAACTGCTTTAAGATGGTGTCATTTTAAAAGCCATGCAATTTGAGTTAAATTACTCTGATGGAGTTGAGCATTCTAGGATTGACACGTGACACGGAAAAATTACATGTCAGGATTCATCGAATTAGACCGTCGAGGTCGAACTCCTGAGACTACCTCGGGAGGACAGACGCCCGAAGTCAAGTCGGGTCTTAGGCTCCCAAGACCACCTCGGGAAGACAGACGCCCGAGGTCATACCGGACCGTAGGCTCTCGAGACCACCTCAGGAGGACAAACGCCCGAGGTCATCCTGGGAGAGGAGATCCCGAGACTTGCTCGGGAGAGTGGAGCCCAACAATCAATGCATCTGACAGTCCTACTTCAAGTAGTCATTCTCTTTCCAGATCAGGAAAGTCATCGGATGATTATTGTCCACTACACGCGGCAATTAAGGCTTTAATGATCGCAGCGGCCGTTATCTAAAAGTTATCACGTAACCGACGATTATGGAACGTGGAGGAGAATGTGAAGACACGTGTAACAAAGCCCTCATGTATATAAGGTGCTTCCGCATCCAGGTAGGGGGTAAGCGTTCCGAACCTAAGACAATTCTATTTCCTCGTTGTCCTTCTAAGATAAATGTGATTCCTAACTTGAGCGTCAGAGTGGGCTTCGCCAGAAACCCTTCCGGTGTGTTCCTATTAACCCTCGTGTTGATCTCGCAGGGCGCGATCGTTTTTTCTTTATCGCCATCCTTGTGGGCTGCACCTTGGTTATTAAAGTAAAAGAAGTAGAGAGAGAAGAGATGTAGAGAGAAAGAAAGAGATAATAAAATAACTTTCTTGATTGAAAAAAATTTGTCCATGAGATACACAATTTATAGGGACCTTAGGAGACCTAGTCAAATAAAAAATTAATAACGAAACTGTTAATTAACAGATTTATAAAGAATCTGTCAATTAACAGATTAATAAGGAAAATGTCTAATAATATAATAATATAAAACTATTTTCTTTAATCTCTTTTACCCCCCGACAAACTTAACGAGAGATCTCGGACGTTGAGTTTGCATGATAACTTGCTAAATCGTTGTTTGGATAATGGCTTGGTAAAGATATCAGCAATTTGATCTTCTGCAGAGATATAAAAAACAGATAATTGTTTGTTTGACACGCGCTCTCGAACAAAATGATAATCAATTTCAACATATTTTGTACGAGCATGAAATACTGGATTTGATGTAAGATATGTTGCTCCAATGTTATCACACCAAATTTTTGGTGCAATATCTGATGCAAGATGAAGTTCCGAAAGAAGGGATTGAAGCCAAATAATTTCTGACGTTGCATTGGCTATAGCTTTATATTCAAATTCAGTGCTTGAACGAGATACTGTAGGTTGCTTTTTCGAATTCCAAGAAATAAGATTTCATCCAAGAAATATTGCATATCCACTAGTAGAGCGTCTATCTTCAGGAGAACTAGCCCAATCCGCATCGCTATAGGCATGTAAATCTCGAGATGAGTATCGATATAAAAGAAGACCATGTAGAATTGTGCCTTTGAGATAACGAAATATTTTCTTCACACCTTCCCAATTTTGTTCAGTAGGAGTATGCATGAACTGACAAGCACGATTTACTACAAATGTAATATCAGGGCGCGTAATAGTAACATACTGTAAAGCTCCAACAATACTTCGATAAACCTGGGGATCAACCATCACTGAAGAGGAAGAAGGTGTAGAGACATTATTTGGAGCAATAGGTGTAGAGATCGGACGTGCTCCATCCATTTTAGCTCTTTGAAGAAGCCCAGTAATATATTTGCTTTGAGAGAGAATATAACCTTCATCATGTGGAATAAGTTCAATACCAAGAAAAAAACGAGCATTTCCTAAATCTCGAATAGGAAATTCCTGATTGAGAAGACTTAATAAATTTGAGATGCTCTTTTGATCATTGTCAGTTAATAGAATGTCATCCACATAAATAAGAAAAAATATCATAGATCCATCATTATGTCTGTAGAATAGAGAGGAGTCAGTTTTTTATCCAGAAAAACCTTGAGTCTGTAACCATTTAGATAATCGATGAAACCATGCACGAGGAGCTTGCCGAAGACCATATAAAGATTTCTTGAGATGACAAACATGAGATATAAATTGTGGATGAATAAACCCAGGTGGTTGCTCCATAAAAACCGTTTCCTCAAGAATACCATGATGAAATGTATTAGAAACGTCTAATTGTCGGATAGACCAATTAGAACTAATAGCTATTGATAACAATAATCTGACAGATGTAATTTTGATGACAGGGCTGAAGGTGTCATTGAAGTCAATACCTGGTTGTTAACTAAATCTTTGGCTACAAGGCGGGCTTTATACCGTTCAAGAGAACCATCAGCTCGATGCTTAAGACGGAATATCCATTTTGAGCCTACAACATTCATTGACAGAGTGCGCGGAACTAGGCTCCATGTTCCATTGCGAAGAAGTGCATCAAATTCTGTAGCCATTGCATTACGCCAATTTGGATCCTTGTTTGCCTGTGTAAAGCAAGTTGATTCAATAGTTTTTGAGGAAACCACTAGAGCTCGAGGAAGAGGATATCGAGTAGCCATTGGTGGACATCATGCATATATGTCACTTAAGGGAAGCATGCGACGAGGAGCATTATCATCTGAATCACTTGTTGATGGTGATGAGGAAGTGGGTTGGCATGGTGAGTTTATTGCCGAACCTGTATTATCCGAGGATCCAGAGCTAGAGAGCATATTATCTTCGGCTGGTGAGACTTCTAAGGTTGGAGCAGCAACTTGAGGCGATTCTGATGGAATAGGAGAGTTATTAGGGAGCTCCGGAGCAGAACCTAGGATGTCATCTCTTCTGATAATGTTGGGTGACATCAAGAAAGTACCACCTGTATCTGGAGAAGAGGTTGAAGAGGCTACCGTAAAAGGGAACCAAGATTCATCAAAAGTAACATGTCGTGATGTATATATCCGTCCAGTTGGTATATGTAAGCAACGATACCCATGATGCATATTACTATAACCAAGGAAAACACATAATAATGAACGAGAGTCAAGTTTGTGTTTAGAGTAGGGGCGTAACCATGGATAACATGCGCAACCAAAGATTCAAAGAAAGGTGTATTCAGGAGTTTGATTATAAAGTTTTTCCAAAGGACACTTATGATTGAGCAATGGAGTAGGAAGTCGATTTATGAGATATACTGCAGTACAAACAGCTTCATCCCAAAATTTTCGCGGAGCCGATGCATGATGAAGAAGAGCTAAGGCAGTTTCAACTATATGTCTATGTTTTCTCTCAGCAGAGCCATTTTGTTCTGGAGTGTGAGGGCAAGAGACTCGATGAACAATCCCACAAGAGATAAGATGACAATGAAGAGCTTGATATTCTCCTCCCCAATCAGAATGAAGAGAGAGTATTTTGCGATTAAAATATCATTCAACTTGTTTTTAAAAATTACAGAATATATCAAATAAATCAGATTTTCTTTTCATAAGATAAAGCCAAGTGTATTTACTAAAATGATCAATGAGGGTAACATAATATAAGAAACCTTGGTTAGACAAGATAGGTGCAGGACCCCAAATATCAGAATGAATTATTTCAAGTGGAAAATTGGAAATGCGTTCAGATGAAGAAAAATGTAACTTATGACTTTTAGATTCCATGCATGCCTCACATGAATGAGATGGAGATGAAGTAGAGGAAGTAGGTAAATCATACCTATTTATGATCGACTGAACAATACGAAGGGAAGGATGACCAAGTCGAGCATGCCTGGCTAGTTTATTTGTGCGTTCACCAATAAAAGCTTTGATTGAAGAATTTTGAAGATAATAGAGGCCATTTTTTATTTTCCCAAGAAATACAGTAGTATTTGTTCCTCTATCTTTTATAAGATAATGATCATGATGAAATTCAAAAAAGACATTGTTATCAAGGGAAAATTGATGTACGGAGAGTAAATTTTTAGTAATGGATGGAACATGAAAGATGTTACGCATGTGAAAAGTACGATTAGATAAATGAATGTATGTGTTTCCAAGATTAGTAATATGCAAACCTGAGCTATCACCTACTTGTACCGTATCCGAACCAGTGTATGGTAGTACTTCTGTAAAGATATTGTAGTCTGATGTGACATGATGAGTTGCTCCAGTGTCAATATACCATTCAGTAGATAAAAATTTTGAAGGTTTGCCATGAGTAGGCACAGATGAGAGAGCTTTAGGATGAACTTGTGAAGTTAAAGATTCTCTTAAAGCTAAAGAGCCACCGATAAAGGTTCTGTCGAGTCTTTTAGGACATTGAATACCAGTATGTCCAATTTGGAGACAAATTTGACATCTTCTTAAAGCTGAAGGACCATTGATGAAGGTTCTGTCAAGTCTTTTAGGACATTGAATACCAGTGTGTCCAAATTGGAGGCAAATTTGACATATCTGAATATTCGACATCAAAATAATAATAAAGAACCAAAAATTGTTGTAGCTTGGGCCAAAAGGCACAGAGACTATTCCTCTTTTCCCCTACTTTCCCGTCATGAGTTGGCGGGTGATAAAAACGAGGAACGAGGATGACGAGCCAAAATAAAAAAAATAGAGGAGGAAGTTTTTTTTTCGGAAAAAAAATGGCGATAGCAAGCGTCACATGAAGAAGAAGAAAGACGTTGCATAAAAATAGCGACACGTCAGGTATGAGGAGCTATGACTCTGATACCATATTAAAGTAAAAGAAGTAGAGAGAGAAGAGAGGTAGAGAGAAAGAAAGAGATAATAAAATAACTTTCTTGATTGAAAAAAACTTGTCCATGAGATACACAATTTATAGGGACCTTAGGAGACCTAGTCAAATGAAAAATTAATAACGAAACTGTTAATTAACAGATTTATAAAGAATCTGTCAATTAATAGATTAATAAGGAAAATGTCTAATAATATAATAATATAAAATTATTTTCTTTAATCTCTTTTATTGGTGACTCATCATCCGCGTTGATTCGTTTCCAGAACATACTACATACTCTAAGGCCCATAACGTTACAATGCTGTCCTAACATGACGTAGCTTTAGTCAAAGTTATTGCTCTAAAGATGATATATACTAAGTAGAGTAAAGTTCTTTAATTTTATAAATCTATCACATGATTATCAACCTAACTACGCTCTAGGGTTAAAATAAAATTTTTTAAGGGCATATATAAGTAGACCTAATCACGACCCCTAATTAAATAGTAAATCGACGAATTAATTACCAATTCAATCAACAAATATACATGAGCCCTTTTAGTCCCTATGTAAATCTCCCTAGTGTTAATAGTGTATGGTAAAAAAAACCAAAACTAAATTACCAATAATAATAATAACATGTAACGTTGGTTACAACAAGTATCAAATTAGTTTGTATTACAAATGAGTTCCCGAATTCAATTTTACCCTAGTGTTAATAGTGTCGAATTATAGTAAAAGATAGCTACACTTAGCCCATGTGCCATTTACAGTCTCCAAATTATGTGAAGTGAAATAAATCACGGAGTTAATTTATAGATGATTGCTAAATAATTAAGAGATAATAGGAATTTTTTTCTAAGAAAAGAATTAATAGTAAAAGGTGGAATCGTCACCTTAGCGGCTCCCACCCAGGCCCCATATAAGAAAAGAATTAATAGTATGACATTGGAAGTAGGAGAGAGAGAGAGAGAGAGAGAGAGAGAGAGAGGGGGGGGGGGGGGAGTTAAGATAGTTTATCATATGATGTCGTAATTTATTCACCAAAACCAAACACTAAATATAAAAATGGTCGGTGTTACATTTGCAAGCCATCAATCCATCCATCTATCTTTAATACTAAGAAAAACAACATTTTGTATTTAGTGATTCATTAGCGAAATTTTTTATCACAAATTTTGTGGTCGTTAATGCAATAGACACGAAATTAAATTTCTAATGCTAATTTAAATTTCATGGTTAAATTTTACGATGAAAATTTACTTTTATCACTAAATTAGCTATAGATTTCTGTCCATGTGTAAATCCACCCTTAACGGTGTTCATAAAGTTCTTCGCCTTTAGCAGTCGGTACCGCCCTGACTTCGTCATCGGCTCCCTCCTCTTGTTTGTCGGCATCTTCCGCCTCCTCTCCCACTGTCCCAGCCACACTGCCAATTTAAAAAATTATTTAAATTTTTTAATAATAATTTTTTATTTAATATATTTATAATATTTTAATAATATTAACGGTGTGGTTCATTCTATATTTCTATTTAAAATATTTTTTAAATCTACTTATCTTGAATTCTTGGATGTGGGCTATTTTATCTTTATATTTAAACTAATTTTTTAAACTTATTTACCTTAATTTTTTTTACGTGAATTATTATATATTTCGATTAAAGCAAATTTTCCCAGTATTTACCTTGAATTATTTAATGCCAAACTATTCTACCATTAACTTATTAAATTTATTTATCTTATTTAACTCTCTTAATTACTATGTTATTTTATTCACTTAATATTGAATTCATAAAACTATCAATAAAACTTTACTATTTACTTGATTATAACTTATAGGAAAAAGGAATATAATTTGTTTAAATAATAAAATTATATACATATATAATAGTAATTTAGCGATGAATTTTTATAAAAAAAATTATTACAAATTAACAACAAAATTTACAATAAAAAAGAATAATCATCACAAATTTACAATAATACTAATATAATACCCGTGCGATGCATAGGAATCTTATATAATTCAAATAATATGTTTAGTGATAATATATATATATGTCAATTTTTATTATTAAATGAAAAATTAAAATTAAAAGTAATTTTATTTCATCATGAATTCATGTTAATATAAGATATAATATTATTTTTTATAATATAAGATATTAATGGTGATCATAAGTTTTATAAGGGTAGTGGATGTGGATGCAATTCTAATGAATCCTCTTTAGATTTGCTATGAACTGCCGAATTGGAAAAATTGGGTGCTATCATAGTATCAACTAAGTTCACGGGCTGGAGATAAGCGGACTCGAATCGCTGACATCCGCCACAGGGTAAACCACTGCCTTTCAGACCTCCTCGACTGATTCTACCACCACGATAGATCATCTTCCCCTCATCTGTTTTAATAATGATATAAGATTATTGTAATTAATGAGGTTTTGATAGAAGATTATTGTAATTAATAAATTATGCTATGGACAGTCTACGACAGATCATCTCCCCCCTCATCCGTTCAAGCCTAATATTATTTTCAATTATGCTAAATCTACATCTAGGATCTTAAACCCACTCATCTATTTAACGCTTGATATTTTGCTTTGATAGGGGTGTGTCAGGCCTGTGTTATAGTGCAACACACAGGCGACACATGAAAACCCTAGTAGCAAGCTACTGTGATGGGGTCATCCCTCATATAAAAATTAATTTAATATTAAAGTGGACCAATGACCCACATATCAGATATTAAACTGATAAGAACAGATACTACACTTGATCTTAGCCAAAAGGCCGAGAAAGGTATGAGTTGTTTTACTGTTCTTTGTCCATTTTTATAATTGCTCTGTGTGTAATTCGCCTTGGTAACTTTAGATGTGGGACTATCATTTTTCTTACATCAACTCAAGGGAAGCTAAAGGCCTATCATTTTTCTTTTTAGGATTTGTAATTATATATTTTCTTTTGAATTTGTATTTTTAAGATTTATGATTTTATTTTATGAATTTTTAAAATTTGAAGAATAGTAATATATAGTTACTAATAAGCTTTAAAATTTATATAGTTAACAAATCAATTGAGAGTTAATTAGTAAAGGGTCCAGATTCTTTATTAAATAGTTTGATAATTTATAATTATCTTTGTTAATTTCCTCTATCATATTGAGAAATAAAAAAACTAATTAAAAAAATCTAAAACCTATTTGGTTTAGAAAAATCTAAAAGTTGGATTTAGTTTAGGCGGGAATCATAAACTCCCTGTGAATGCCAGTCTGCATGCAAAACTTTTTTTTTTTGGAAATAAAGGATTTTATTCCAAGAAGTAGGAAAAACCGTATTAGAAGGGGGCCAAATCGGACCTTCTAATATAGTAGTACAGAAAAGATATTAATCAGAATTTACATTTAGTAACTCAAAAGGAAATAGGCTAGACATAATTCTATGTGCTCTGTCGAATCTTCAATCAAACGTCCAAATAGGGAGCCCCAAACAAGATTCCTAAGCAGTGAATCATTACCTAGCCGGCTTTTGCCAATTAAGTGAACAGGCTATGTATTAATACTGACCCATCTTCCTTCAATCATCTGATTTAGCATTACAGCTAATTAAGAAAACCAATTTTAGACAAGCAGCATCAACAGAGACCAGAGACCAAGCAGTCGATTTTATACCAGTCTGCGGACGGGTATATCAGATAGGTATCAGCGTGACAGTGCGGGAACCCAAAATTCCTGTTGTCATCTTCAGTTTTAAATAGTATCAGCATCTGCTCCAGCAACTAAAGAAGACCATCAGAAAAAACAAATACTATAACCTCTGCAATTCATACCTTCTGATGTCCAAGCTATTTAAACTATCAAACAGATAATCAAATTGATAAACTTCATCCCGAGTATTTCCACAGATTCAGGAAACAATTCAGCAAACAATTCTGCATATATTTTAATATAATGGGGAACAGCAAAATATTCAGCAAGCGACAGAATATCCTGCACCCTATCTGCATATGCAAGAACTTCAAAGAGGGCAATTAGAGAAAAATTATAAACAGCCTGGCTAAAAATTCTGCGAGACCTTCAGATTAGCCTTTCAAACCAGACAATACGATATCTCAACTGACTTTATAAAGAAAATAGAAGTATTTACCCCAGCCAAATCTTAAAAAACTCCCCAGGAACATGAGCTAAAAAAAACCGCCTTGTTATAGGAACTTACGAACTAGCTTTACATATGGAAGACCCAATCTATCAATCTTACAAATTCCATATAACTTCTTATCCAAATCTTGCTTGTGTAACACTTTCTCTTCATGACAATTAAAGGCTAAATTAGCCAAATAGTCCGCAGTCGTGTTAGCTTCTCCGTATACATGTGAATAAGCTACTGAATATTTCACAACTAAACTTCTGATCTTCAGTATTGTCGTCTTGTGTTCCCAGCAGGTTGTTGAGGATAGTATTAACCGCAAGGCCACCAGTGAATCCGATTCTAACCAAATTAGGGTAAACTTATTTGTTATACATAATTCTAACCCAATTAGGATTGCGTGTAGCTCAGCTTTGACATTTGAAGTTACCCCTAATGTACCATATTTTGCCATAACAAACTGACCTTCATTATCCCGAATTATAACCCCAAAAGAAGCTTCACCTGGATTACCTCTCGAACATCCATCCGTATTTAGTTTGTAACCTCCATATTTAGGCCGTAACCAACGCACCAAAATAATAGAAGTTCTCACTTTTATCTTAATGTCCATACCACATGTTTTAGCCACCGCAGTAAATCCTCTCCAATGATTACTTTTGATAAAACCTGCAGCCTTCCCCATCAAGCAGTATTGGAAGATATTTCTTTTGATATTTCGAGCCTCTTGCTTTTTCCCTTTGTGTTTAGCCTCATTTCTAGCTAACCATAAGAACCATGCAATAAGAAATGGTATCACCTCTTTAATGTGGCCTCCTTGCAACCATTCCGATCTATTTTTCCATTCTTCTAATACTGAAAACCGCTTGACATGAAATAGCTTGGCAAAATAAGCCCAGACTTCTTTAGCAATTGGACCTTCAAAGAACAAATGGTTCCATGACTCCTGAGAGTAACAACATTGGCATTTTGAGGCCAAAGTAATTCCACGCCGTTGTAAAATAGTATCAACAGGTAGCCTCTTTTTCAAAAATCTCCAAGCAAAAATAGATATACTCGGTTTTAGTAAACCACTCCAAATAACGTGATTTATAGGTTCTTGCTTTTGCACATGTCGTATGCTGTTCCAGGCCAATTTCAAAGAAAAGACACCATCTGTAGAAGGTCTCCAAATTATTTGATCAGAACTTAGTAAACAAGGGGTATTTGCAATTCTTTCTACAATATTGCCCGGGAGAAATTTGCCTATTTCATCAATTTTCCACTAATTCCCGTCCATAACTTCCTCAACCCTTAGTTCTTTATTGACAATCTGAGCACCAGATTGAGAAAGTGGGCCTGCATCCAACCAGGTATCAAACCAGAAATTTATTTTACCATTTCACAAAATCCAACTAATATTTTGTTCCGCCAGATTTCTTACCTTGATCATCCTACGCCAATAAGGGGATGTCGTTGCCTTGATAATAACATTCACCGGATGTGAAGAACCACAATAAAAATTAGACAGATATCTAGCCCATAAAGTATTTTGTTCTCTAAATCTGAACCAAAGTTTAATCGCCATAGCAAGACTAATATCCGCCAACTTCCTAACACCAAGTCCTCCTTCAATTTTGTGTTTACTGATCTCCTCCCATGCCACCCAATGAATTGTTTTATTATTTTCCTTGGATCTCCAAAAGAACCTAGCGAATAACATTTCCAAATTATGTAGAATAGACCGTGGGGGAAGAATCACTTGTAACAAATATAGAGGCATTGATGTTAACACACTCTGAATTAATAATAAGCGTCCCCCATATGTCAACTGAGACATATTCCATCCCATAAACTTTCTCCTTATCCTGTCTAGCATGGGTTGAAAGTAAACTGATTTTCGATGTCCAGTATAAAGTGGGATCCCCAAATACTTCATAGGCCAAGAGCCCTCCGAGAAACCTGTTTCAGCCAATATTAAAGCCTTGCGCTTGTCTGAAATCCTGTTAGACAAGTAGATCAAACTCTTCATTTTATTTATGGTTTGCCCAGATTGATCTTCATACTGAGTCAGGAACTTCTTTAGCAATTTTATACAATTAATCGAACCATTGAGGAATATTATCACATCATCTGCATAAGCTAGGTGTGAAATCATCATATTGCAACCTGCAAAATAACCCAACTTTGAGTTATCACAATAAAGCTTCTCTAGACCCCTGGATAAAAATTCAGAAACAATAATGAATAAAAAAGGAGATATGGGGTCCCCTTGACGAATTCCTCTCCTTGATTGAAAGAAGCCAGCCACCTGACCATTAATTTTAATAGAATACCAAACTACAGTAATGCATCTCTCGATCATGTTTATAAAGTTTTTTGCAAAACCAAAAGCTTCCATAATTCTGAATAAAAGGCTCCACTGAACTCTATGAAAAGCTTTTGCCATATCCAATTTCATTATAACATTACCTCCTCTGACATGATGATTTAATTTGTATGTCAACTCTTGAGCTAACAATATGTTATCTGATATAAGTCTCCCTTCAACGAAGCCACTTTGTGTAGGAGATATAATCTTATTCAAAACTTTCTGGATTCTATTTGCCAATAACTTGGATATGATTTTGTAAGAAACATTACACAAACTAATAGGTCTAAATTCTTGCCAAGTTTGCGCATTCTCTGTTTTTGAAATTAGGATGATAGTCGTTGCAGTCATACCTTTTGGTAATATTCCTCCTTTAAAGAAGTCTAGCACAGCATGGAAAACATCATCCTGAATGATATCCCAACATGCTCTATAAAAAGAAACAGAAAAACCATCTGGGCCAGCTACACTTTCTTGATTCATCTCAAAAACCACCTGTTTTACTTCTTCTTTAGAAGGAAGTGTAATTAAATCCAAGTTTTCAGCTGGATTAATCAATTCTGGAATACAATCAAGATTTGCCATGTTGTCATGAAAGGGTTCACCTGTCAATAACTGTTCAAAAAATTTGATACCCGAAGCTCTTATCAGATCCGGACTTTCCAAGCACTCACCATTATCCCATATTCGCCTTATGATGTTGGAAGCTCTTCTTGACTTTACCATGTTATGAAAAAATTTAGTGTTTCTATCACCCTCCTTCATCCATTTGATTGCTGCTTTTTGTTTCCAGAAATCCTCCTCCATTTGCAGTGTTTTAAAAAGATGAGCTTGAAGTTTATCTTTTTTGAATCTATTTATCTCAGTAGGCTCCTTATCAAATTGTTCTTCTGCCTCTTTATACTGGTCTTCTGCTTTTTGAATGTTGTCATGTATATTCCCAAAGACTTCCTTATTCCACCATTTCAGATGACTTTTCAACCTCTTTAATTTAATTTGTAGATTAAGCATACCAGTACTATCACTCGGCAAATTCCAGTTTAATCTAACAGTTTGTGAGAAGCCATGGTGTCTTAACCACATTTTTTGGAACCTGAAAGAAGGAATCACTTTTTCAGCACTTGGAAATGAAATAAGCAAAAGGCAATGGTCTGAAGCAGCTCTATTCAGATGCTCAACTCTAACTGAGATTCCGTTATCCTGCCAAGAATTAGAAATCAGAATTCTATCTAGCCTCTTTCATATTCTATTATTTGTCCAGGTGAATCGGTCACCTACAAAGCCTGCATCAATTAACCCTGTGAGCATTACAAAGTTATTAAAATCGTCTATGGCCCCTACCCCTGATAAAATACTAGTTGAGGTCTCCAACTCGTTAGCAATGACATTAAAATCACCTCCTACCATCCAGAGCTCCTCATCGCCAGGTTTAATTAGATCTAGCTGCTCCCATAATTCGTATCTAGCCACCCTTGAGCATTTAGCATACACAATGGTAACCAGAAAATCCATAGGAAACATATTGTGTTTCAACTTTAAGTGGAGAAACTGCTCATGGTCCTTTAAAACAGAACAAACTATATTCATATCATGAGAAAACCAGATTTTACCTGAGCAATTAGAGAATACCGAAGAAAAACCGGATCTTCTTAAACAGCACTTCATCAAGAGCTATCATAGGCTCTAAAATACCCAAAAAATTAAGATGATAATGATATTTTAGATATAACAATCTTCTTAGCGTGGGAGGATTACCTATCCCCCTAATGTTCCACACGAGGCCTGACATTATATTATAGAAGAATTAGCACCCCTCTGAGCTTGAAATTTACTTCTGGTAACCCTAGAAGGAATATCAGAAGGAACTTTTGGCCTAGCTTTATTCACAGGAATCTTTAGCAATGATGGAAAAGATGAAGATTTCTGCAACTGTTGCACTTCCTCATGATCTGCTATATCATCTTCCATAAACAACTTCATATTCTCCTCTTCCGTGAAGTCATTGTCATTAGTTTGAAAGAAATCCACATTCTGCATGATGACTTCTGTTTCTGTCATTATCTTATCAGCCACAATTTTCCCCCATCATTCATAACATCCTGCATACTTACTGAACCTAACTGATTAGATCTCAGTTCAGTTGATGACCCTTGTATTGCTACTCCGGATGATGAGATATTGACTTGATTTTTAACCACCGACTGAAAATGCTTCTCCTGCACTGGAAGCTGCTCCACCGGATCAGATCCTCTATTTTGATCTTCTATGTTTTAAATCATTCCAGCCCTCCTTTGCTCCAGACCATTTGCTCTGATCATAACCTCGTTTATCTTTTCTTTTCCTTCTTTAGGCATCTGAAATTCTTCTATTTCAACCCCTTCCATAGACTCCAGGGCTTGAAACCTGTTATCATTAACCAATTGTCTATTTACTCTGTCTTTTTGAATCCAAATTTGATTACTTACATTGGGAATATCTTCCTTCCGCTCCTTTCTATCATCCCTTCCCACCTTAACATCTGAAAAAATAGCACTTTTCTCATTCTTTTTCCAAGGAGGAAGAGATTGGCCTCCATTAGCATAACAATCTTCAGCCGAATGACCCAAATGAAGACAATCTGTGCAATATTTGGGAGATTTTTCGAATAAAACTTTTTGTATTCTCTTTTCTTCCCCAATACCAATCCAGAACTCATTCACTCTAGGTTTAAGTAAATCAATTTCGACACAGACTCTAGCCATGTACAACCTTGAGCCATCCGCCGTAGCTTCGTCTATCTTTATAGGCTTCCCCACAATACGAGCGGCAGAAAACAAGCTTTTCTTATTGAACATGTGAATGGGAAGGTCTGGGAATTGAATCCATACCGGTGCTATCAAGGATTCAGCATCATAATTGAAATTGGGAGACCATTTGAATATACGCAGTGGAATACCTCCGATGAACCATACTCCTCGCTCCCATATCCTTGCCATATCTGCGTTGGATGTCAAATGCAGGAAGATTGGTTTTCCTCTACTAGCAATTCATCATGCAAATCATTGACTTCCTCAACCTTAGAGGACTTCAAATTTTCAATTTCAAGTTTTAATGATTTAATTTCATCTTCTAGCAATTCAACATGTAAATCATCAATGTTATCATCCCTAGAAGCTTTCAATTGATCAATTTCTAATTGCAATGCTTTAACCTTATTTTTGGACTTCTTAAGCATAATAGTTAAACATGCAATTGCTCTATAACAATTTTCAAGCTCGGGAGAAGTTACCTCTTCATCATCCGAAGATGATGAAGCCGCGTTTGA
The DNA here is from genome assembly GCA_024364735.1 of Boesenbergia rotunda. NCBI lineage: Eukaryota > Viridiplantae > Streptophyta > Magnoliopsida > Zingiberales > Zingiberaceae > Boesenbergia > Boesenbergia rotunda. The sequence continues at coordinate 76,070 of JAGFNQ010008758.1, read as the reverse complement.
GGAGCTTGGAGCTTCATCACTGCTCTCCTCACCAAGATCCATGAGTGCCACTTGCCTTGTGCTCTTCTCCTCCTCTTCATCGGATGAGCTTGAGGATGACTCATCCCAAGTGGCCTTCAAAGCCATCTTCTTCTTCTTGGATTTTTCTTCTTTCCTTTTGGATTTCTTCTCCTTCTTCTTTAGTTTTGGACATTCATTCTTGAAATGCCCTTTCCTACCACACTCAAGGTAAGAGGCATTAGTCTTATTAAGTTTGGATTCATTTGAGTTACCTCTACTTTTGAATCATCGATCCCTTCGCATCATCCTTCGCACGAAGTTCGCCATTTCGGATGAAGATGAGTCACTGCCATCTTCTTCGGAGTAGGACTCGGATTCGGAAGACGATGAAGATGAAGAGACTTCCTTCTCCTTCTTCTTCTCCTTCTTCTTCTTGTTGGTTCGGTCCCCTGCAACTAAGGCAATCCCCTTCTCCTTGGGCCCTTTGTTAGCCATTTCATGCAATTCCATCTCACAAAACAAGTCATCTAACTTTACAATAGATAAATTCTTGGATACTTTGTAGGCATCCACCATGGATGACCACAAAGCATTCCTTAGAAATGCTTTCAAGACATACCTCACAAGGTCGCGATTCTCGACCTTTTCATCAATTGAATGAAGCCCATTGAGGACTTCCTTGAACCGGCTATGGAGCTCACTTACCGACTCATTCTCCTTCATGGAGAGATTTTGGAGTTAATTGAGGAACAAATCCCTCTTGGCAATCCTTGAGTCCCGGGTGCCCTCGTGAAGCTCGATGAGTTTGTTCCACAAGTCCTTCACACTTGTGAAAGGACCAACTTTGATGAGTTGATCTTTGTTCATGCCACATTGTAGAGTGACAACTGCCTTCACGTCGGCTTCACTCTTTCGCGTTTGTTCGACAGTCCACCGTGAAGACTCGAGTTCTTTGCCTTCGTCATCCTTAGGAGGGATGAATCCCTCCTTCACCACGAACCAAGTGTGGATATCCATCTTCAAATAATATTCCATCTTTGATCTCCAATATTGAAAGTCGGCGCCATCAAAGAATGGAGGTCGGGTGGTAGAGAATCCTTCTCTCAAAGCCATCTTGTTGATAACTCTTGGATGTTAAGCCGTAAACAGAGCCCCAAGCTCTGATACCACTTGTTGGAAACGGATGGCTAGAGACGGGCGGGGGGGGGGGGTGAATATAGCCAATCTCTTTTATCTTTGGCACTTATCAAGATTTCTGCACTCAATCTTATCAGTAGCACAGCGGAAGAAATGAAACAATAGAGCAGTGCAGAAAATCAAAACAGAAACCAAAAACAAACAACCACAATTAGCAAGATCGCTAACAAGGAGGGTTTACAAGGTTCGGGGATAATTTGCCCCTACTCCTTGGTGTGCCCTTAAGGTGGGCGATCCCTTGATCGTCGGCAGATCAAGCCCCGGTTATCACCGAATAGGAAGCAACCTCCTTCTCGGTGGAGAAACCTCTCCACAGTGTTTCAATCACAGATAAAGTTTAAGCACAAAGAAACAACAAGAAGGATCTTACTCAAACACTTAGCAAGCACAAGAACACAGCAAGCTTCCCTGAGCTCCACCCAGTGGCGATCTCACACAAGAACCCTTCTTCGTGTCTTCCCACTGTCGGACTCCAAGCTTCTTGTTCTCTCCTTCAAGCGCTCAAGTAATGGATGATTGCTTCTCGAAAATCAGTAGCTTGCTCAAGAGTGATGAAACTTCAAGAACGCAGCAAGCTTGGAATGGAGAACTCAAGGCGCAGCAAAAAGACTGTATTCAGAAACTCTGCTTCCACGAAGCTTGCTTCCACGCTTTTGATTCTCCACACAGCACCAGGTGACAACATCCTCCGTAGCCTCCAGCTACCACACTGCCAACGCTAGTTACCACTAAGCCCTCTCTGGTCTTCCTGAGATCCCCTCAGCCAAGCCCCAGTCTTGGCTCCAGTTTGCAGCTCGACCGTTGCAACCTGAAATGGAGAATCGGACAAACCTGCTCCAAGGAAAGCCTCCATTGACTTCTCCTTGAGTGTTTGAATCCTCCCCTGTCACCTGCAGCTTAATCAGAGTGTTAGAGCAACGTATCACACAGTAAATCAATTATCAGATGTAAGTGACAGTAAATCGGATATGGTCAGACGCGATCAGAGCGTCTGACAGCGCAATTTGAATTAAAGTGATCGGTCACCGGACCGACCGAGGGCATGTGGGTCGGTCACCAGACCGATCCACTGCTTTGCTGGGATTCCCAGCTCTCACGGCTTTACACGCCTGATCGGTCACCCGACCGATAAGAGTGAAGCCTGATCGGTCACCAGACCGATCAGAGTGAAGCCTGATCGGTCACCCAGACCGATCAGGACAGATGAACAGTGATTTTTTAATCAGATCCAAAGTCCCTGATCGGTTACCGAACCGATCCAGGACTTTGATCAGCAAGGGAACTCACTCACCGTCCGCTCCCTGATCGGTCACCAACCGATCAGGAGCAAGGCAGTGAGGAAGCAGCCTGCTCCCTGATCGGTCACCGGTCCGATCAGGAGCTACACAGTAGGTTCCCAACCTCACTGTGTGCTCCCTGATCGGTCACCAATCCGATCAGACATCGCTGGATCGGTCACCAGACCGATCCACGAAGGAGCAGCGTGCCAATGTCCCTGATCGGTCACCAGACCGATCTAGGGACTCAAACCTAGCCCTCCAAGCTAGGAATTCATCCACCTTAGCCCTCCAAGCTAAGGATTTTTCCATCTAACTCTCCAAATTGGGAATTTGCACCTAACCCTCCAAGTTAGGACTTTTCACCTAGCCCTCCAAGCTAGGACTTTTCACCCATCCTTTCCGAGTTAGAACATCATCCAACCTAGCCCTCCATGTTAGGCACCTGACCCTCCAAGCCAGGACTTTTTCACCTAATTCTCCAGGATGGAAATTTGCACCTAACCCTCCAAGTTAGGACTTTTCACCTAGCCCTCCAAGCTAGGACTTTTCACCTAACCCTTCCGAATTAGGACTTTTCCAATACCTAGCCCTCCAAGCTAGGATTTTTTACACCTAACCCTCCAGGTTAGGATTTTCCAACACCTAGCCCTCCAGACTAGGATTTTCAACACCTAACCCTCCAGGTTAGGATTTTCCAACACCTAGCCCTCCAGACTAGGATTTTCAACACCTAACCCTCCAGGTTAGGATTTTCCAACACCTAGCCCTCCAGACTAGGATTTTCCATACCATGCCTGATCCCCGATCAGGACTTAATCATAATCAATACTCATCCACCTAAACTAAAATCGGTGTCAACACTAAAACAACAATCAGGGCCAGACTGCAACAACAGCCCTAATACCTAAATGTATGTTAACTCAGTTAGAACAATCAAACCTCTGCCATAGGAGATTAGGTCACACTAATTTGAGAATTATTTCAAAAGCCACCCAACTCGGTCTAATTAAAGGTATCCCTAAAATAAAAAATCATGAAAACTTAATATGTGAATCATGTAATCAAGGTAAACAAACCAGGTCTAGTCACAAACTAATCCAATCTGATCAAACTCAAACCACACTTGAGCTCCTGCACCTTGACCTATTTCATTCACATGGAGCCAAGTCACTAAGCGAAAACCGGTACTGCTTAGTAATAGTTGATGATTACTCCAGGTTTACCTGGGTTAGGTTTCTAAAAACCAAAGATGAAACCCTAAACCTATTTAATGAATTTTGTAAGTTAATTGGAAATCAAAATGATACTAAAATTAAAAGACTTAGGAGTGACCACAGGAGAGAGTTTGAAAATCAACGATTCGAGGAATTCTGTAAGGTAAATCGGTACATACATGAATTTTCCTGTCCTAGAACCCCCCAGCAAAATGGGATAGTCGAAAGGAGAAATAGAACCCTACAGGAAGCCGCTAGGGCTATGCTCAACGAATTCAACCTAGTCAACCAATATTGAGCAGAAGCAGTTAGTACGGCTTGCTAGATTCAAAATAGGGTCTTGATTAACAAGCGACACAACAAAACACCCTATGAATTATACTATCATAGACTTCCAAATCTACACTACCTAAGAGTCTTTGGATGCAAAGTTCATATCCTAAACACCAAAGACTATCTAGGAAAATTCTAGTCTAAGTCAACCCCAGGCATCTTCCTAGGATATTCAACCACAAGTAGAGCCTATAGAGTTTACAACAAACGAACTAAGAAAATCAAAGAAACAACCAATTTAATATTTGATGAAGAAATTAACTCAAAACCTGATAATCCAAATCAAACTTCATCAAATACTGATCAAGAAGATAATGAACAAACTGTTGAATCTTTAGTTGAACCAACAAACGAACTAACTATTGAACCAACTAATGAGTCAATTGAACCAACTATTGAACCAATAATTGAACCAACTCAAATAGTCGAATCAAATAGTGAACCAAACCGACCAGCCGGACCTGAGGTTGAACCAAGTTCTAGAAAAACCAAGAAATCCAGACTCAGTCACCCAACCGATCAAATTATGGGTGATCCAACTCTAGGAGTCAGAACTAGGTCTTCCTACAGAAACCTTAGTTAGATAGCAATGATTTCAAAAATAGAACCTATGACTGTAGAGGAAGTCTTACCTGATCCTGATTGGATCATAGCTATGCAAGAAGAGTTAGCCCAATTTGAGAGGAACCAAGTCTGGGAACTAGTACCTAGACCTGATGGCAAATCCGTCATTGACACTAAGTGGTTTTTTAGGAATAAGTTAAATGATCAAGGAGAGATAGTCAGAAATAAAGCCCGCATAGTAGCAAAAGGATTCAGCCAAGTAGAAGGGTTAGATTATGACGAAACATATGCCCCAGTAGCTAGACTTGAGTCCATTAGGATGTTATTAGCTTTTGCATCCCATAAAGGATTTAAACTATATCAAATGGATATAAAGTCAGCCTTTCTAAATGGATTCATTAAGGAAGAAGTCTATGTAGGACAACCCCCTGGTTTTGAGAACTTAGAAAGACCTGACCATGTTTACAAACTTACCAAAGCACTTTATGGACTAAAACAAGCACCTAGGGCCTGGTATTAATGCTTATCAACTTACCTAATTTCTAAAGAATTTAAACAAGGACAAATCGATTCAACCCTATTCATTAAAACTTTAGAAAAAGAAATCTTTATTGCCCAAATCTACGTCGATGACATAATCTTTGGGTCCACCAACTCAAATTTTTTAAAAGAATTCGTTAAAATAATGGAAAATGAATTTGAAATGAGCTTAGTTGGTGAGCTCAACTTTTTCCTAGGGTTACAAATTAAATAAACTAGGGATGGTAACTATGTCCATCAATCCAAATATGCTAAAGAAGTAATAAAGAAATTTAAAATGGATAACTCTAAAAGCATAAGTACTCTTATGGCCACTAATATAAAAATAGATAGTGACCCTGATGGAAAACCAGTAGACCTTAAACTTTATAGGAGTATGATTGGAAGCCTACTATACCTTACAGCCAGCAGACTTGATATCCTTTTCTCGGTAGGAATGTGTGCTAGATACCAAACCTGTGCTAAGGAAATGCACTTAGCGGCCCTAAAAAGAATATTAAGATACATTAAGGGCACCCTAAATGTAGGGATTTGGTATCCTAGGACCTCAACTTTTAAACTATCAGGATATTCAGACTCTGACTATGCTGGTTGTAAGCTAGATAGAAAAAGTACAAGCGGAAGCTGCCAACTCTTAGGAAACAGTCTAGTAAGTTGGTGTAGCAGAAAGCAACACTGTGTAACTTTGTCCACAACTGAAGCTGAGTATGTTGCTTTAGGAGAGTGTGTAGCACAACTCTTATGGATGATGCACACTCTTAAAGACTTCCAGCTTGATTACAATCAAACCCAAGTCTTCATTAATAATATAAGCTCAATTAATCTAACAAAAAATCCAATCCAATACTCCAGAACTAAACATATAGAAGTTAAACACCACTTTGTAAGAGGTCACGTAGCCAGGGGTGAGATAGTCCTTAAGCATGTAGACTCTAAATCTAACTTAGCTGACATATTTACCAAACCCCTACCTGTAACGCCCACTTTTTTTTTTAAAGTGGCGTTACGTTAACATACCTAGGGCATGTAGACATCATAATGCAGCGGAAACCTTTAACTTACTCCTACATGCACTTACTACCATTTCTAGCATTATAACATAGGAACTTAGCATAGTAACTTTATACTTAGCATCATATCATACTTGGCATCATGTCATTCGTAGCATCATGTCATACTTAGCATCATGTCATAGAGTCATACTCAAGCACATAATAATAAAGGTAAAGTTCTATCATAAAACGAGCAACCATATCGCTCCTTGGCCAAGTCACTATCACACACATTCTTTGATGTCCTCCTGCTGCTTCCTTACTGTCCCTTGGCATGATCTGCGGTATAAGAAAACAAGACTGTAAGCACACAGGCTTAGTAAGACTCTTTCCTACTCACTAAAATCATTCATCATTCAATCATGAGCATATAAGACATTAGCATACTTAGTGCTTTACTTAGAACATAAGCCTTTTCATCACTTAGCACACCTTCGTCATGACATAAGCATAACTTCATCACATTCATAGCATGGCATAAACATATCCATAAGAACATTCATGGCATGACACGATACTTGGCATAGACATAAACATCGTAAACATTCATAGCATGGCATAGTGCTTGGCGTAAACATAGACATAATACACATAATCTCATAAACATTCTTAGCATGACATAAACATATCCATAAGAACATTCATGGCATGACACGATACTTGGCATAGACATAAACATCGTAAACATTCATAGCATGGCATAGTGCTTGGCGTAAACATAGACATAATACACATAATCTCATAAACATTCTTAGCATGGCATAAACATATCCATAAGAACATTCATGGCATGACACGATACTTGGCATTGACATAAACATCGTAAACATTCATAGCATGGCATAGTGCTTGGCGTAAACATAGACATAATACACATAATCTCATAAACATTCTTAGCATGGCATGAACCTAACTAAAATCATGGCGTCCTAACTCAGCTTAACATAATTAAATCATGGCATCATGAATTATTATGGACATAATTAAAATCATGGCATTCTAACTTAGCATAAATATAATTAAATCATGGCATCCTAAACTAGCATGAACATAAATAAATCATGGCATTCTAACTTAACATAAAACTAGTTAAATCATGGCATCCTAAACTAGCATGTACATAAATAAATCATGGCATCCTAAACTAGCATGAACATAAGTAAATCATGGCATTCTAGACTAGCATGAACACAATCAAATCATGGCATCATATATTAACACGAAACATAAACAAAATCATTTGCATAAACATACCTTGCATAAACTTACTTTGCATAATATTCTTATCATAAATATAATGCATAACATGGATGGATGCATGTGGCAATTGCATATATATATATATATATATAGATGCTTAATCTTTAAAAACATGCTTTTAAAATATCATAACATTCATTGGGCCCTGGCTTGTACCATATTCATTCATCATATACGCGCATCCCTATGTAAATACGAGGTAGCTAATCTCGACCTACTAGGGTAAGGACAGCTTCATCGGTAGTCCCGAACCGTAAGGATAGCATCATCGGTAGTCCCGAACCGTGGACAGCATCATCGGTAGTCCAGAACCGTGGACCTTACTTAGGTCCGGTACAAGCCCATAAAATAAAATATAATGCTTTCACATGCTTTCCATTCATCATCATTCATTCATCATACTTGTCATTCATCATCATTCATTCATCATACTTAACATCATCGTTATGCCCTAAAGGCATGTACTTTAACATCATTCATAAAACATGGCATACTTACATCTTATTCATAAAACATGGCATATCCTTCATAAACATGGCATATCATTCATAAATATGGCATATCATTCATAAACATGGCATATCATTCATCATTCATAAGACATGGCATACTTACATATTATTCACAAATCATGGTACATGTCTAAACATCTATGACTTATCCTATAATTCATGACATACAAACTAAAGGTTTGGTTAACATAGAACTTCTTCCATCTTACTTAAACATATATCTTGGTAACTCATACACATATACTAGGCCATAGGAACCCCTTTGGTTCCCTACTTAAGCCCAACCCTAATCCTTTAACCCTAAACTTGCTCTTGACCGAAACTTCAAGGCCATGGGGGTATGGAAAAGTTCCATTAAAACCCCAAATCAATTGCTTAAACATCAACCATACCTTACCATAGGGCCATTGGGGCCCTTAGTTGAAATAAGTCCTAACTTCCCACCCTATTAGGGTACTTGGCCGAAACCTATAGGGTCTCAAAGCTATGTGAAACATTCACATAATCACCCTCCATCTCTCTTATATCATGTTAATACATCAAACACATGCGTGGGGTTTTAGACCCAACTCCACCCATGAGGTCTTGTTGTTGGCCGAAACCCTAGGGTATCCTAGGGTGCCCCAAAAAATTCCCAAAAATTATATTTAATTCCTAAAACTCATAAGAGAACATTATACAACATTATCAAGATTTTTAGCATCATTTTTTAACCCTAAACCATGGTGGCCGAAACCCATAGGGTCTCTAGGGTGTTGATTTGTTTCTTTCATGTTGGCCGAAACCCTAGGGTGTCCTAGGGTACTCCAAAAATTCTCAGAAATTATACTTACCCTCTAAACATCATAAGGGAACATTAAATAACATTATAAAGATTTTTGGCATGATTATAGACTTTAAAATCATGGTGGCCGAAACCCTCAATCCTAGGGTTCTTGGTTTTGCTTCTTTCATGTTGGCCGAAACCTTAAGGTGTCTTAGGGTACTCCAAAAATTTCCAAAAATTATACTTAACCTCTAAACATTATCAGGGAACATTAAATAGCATTATACAGATTTTTATCATATTTATAGACCTATAAATCATGGTGGCCGAAACCCTTAAACTTAGGGTTCTTAGTTTTGTTTCTTTCATGTTGGCCGAAACCCTAGGGTGTCCTAGGGTACTCCAAAAATTCACAAAAATTATACATAACCTCTACACATCATAAGGAAACATTAAATAACATTATCATGATTTTTAGCATAATTATAGACCTGTGAATCATGGTGGCCGAAACCCTTAAACATGAGGGTCTTGGTTTTCTTTCCTTTCAACATCCAATTCGAAAACCAACCACTATATCATACTAAAAATCAAAAAAATCAGAGGGAACTATTATACCACAGGTGAGGGAGTCTTACCTTGTGTTTCTTGATTTTCCGAACCTTGGAAGAGAAGAAAATGGTAAGATCTTTGGACCCTTGAACACCCTTGTCCTTGTATCCTTGGAAGACCCCTTAGATCTTGGAGATGAGACCTTGGTGGAAGTTTTTCCAAGGGAAAAACCTCTTCTTGGTGCTCGGCAAGAATGAGGGGAGGAAGGGGTTCGAATATGCAAGTAATGGGAAGAAGAGGTAACTCCCAAAACCCCCCTTTAATAGCCCATTAAGAAGGTAATGAAGAGTCTCTCTATGACTCTTCATCTTCTTCTTAATCTTAACTTACATCCACTTCATTTCCTCATAGAAATCCCTTGCTAGGTGAGTTGGTTAAGGCTTACATGGTTGTACAAGAGGTCCAAGGTTCAATCCTTGGCTCATGCACCTTTATTTTTATTTTATTTTTATTTCATTTATTTTATTATTTTTATTCCCTAAATTCTGAAAATCCCCCCTAAAATCCCCCATAATTATGCCAATATTCTTAAATAAAATTCTTTTATATTTATATTAATTTTACCTAATTTATATTAATTTTACCTAATTAATATCCATTTTTGGAGCCCATTTAAAGCTCATTGGTACTTAGTTTTCTCAATTTAAATGAGAAAACATGGATTTTCTAGACCAAAGTTCTCCTTAATATTTCTAGGTCACTCAGAAAATTATCTAAACATGCTTAATATTTTAAGAAAATATTAAGAGAATTTTCCGGGTCGTTACACTACCTGAGTCTGAGTTCAGCTCACTAAGAAGGCAGTTAGGACTATGCTTAGTAGAATAGGTTAACTCTACTTTTGATTTTCTTACTGCTTTACTTGAGTTTTAAAATCAGTTTCTAAAACAATTTAAAAAAAAACTGCTTTACTTAATTTCAAAATCAGCTGTTAATTAGTTTGAAATTTTTTTTTTGCAGTTTCCGACTTAGTTTTCTTTTCAAAAACTACCCCTTTCAAAACTGGGGTTTTTTTCGCAAATGGACTTAGCCTAGGCCCTAACAATAGAACTGCATGCACCTATAGATTTAGAAGTCAGCATCTCATAAGCACCTTAGGGTACTTTTGATTGATAACCTAGAAAGGGTTGATATGCTTAGGTCTTTGCCTTAATTCAAGATGCTTTAAGTCAGTGCATCTGCAGTAATTGGGGCACTAAATACAACTTAAACAATAATCAAGTTAAGTGTCAAGTTTAGAAAATCTAACTTGAACAAAACACTTAACTCGACTAACCCTAGCGAAAACTACTGCTTATAACAGTTAGTAAGTAGCTAATTGGGTTAGACAGGTCCCTACAGAGATAATTTAAATTGGTTTGATTCCGTTTATCTTGCATTGGTTCAGTACAGCACATTAATTCTTTTTGCAATTTATTTATGCAATTTATTTATTTTTTTGCTACATTGCTTTGTTTTTGATATATGGCAAAGGGGGAGAGATAGGAAAGGAAGCGTTAAAATTTTTAAAAATTTTTGTTTTCAATTTCAAAACTTTATCCTTTCTTCAAAAAGTACTTAATCTATTTTCAAAAGTACTAAGGTTTTCTTCAAAATCTTACTAAGTGAAGCTGTTTTCAAAAATCTTTTTAAGTACTTAAATTTAATCTGTGTTCAAAAATCTTTTTAAGCACTTAAGCGGATTGTCAAAATTTTTCTAAGTACTTAAACTTAAGCAAACTGTCAGAATTTTTCTAAGTACTCAAAAACTTAAGCTGTTGCAAATTTTACTAGGTACTTATCTTAAACTTAAAAATTCAGAAGATGTTTTTTCTACTGACTTGAAATGTTTTTTAGTGTAAATCTTCAAAAGTGCACAACCAATTTTGTGAAAATATGTTTCTAAAGCTTCTTTTGAAAACTGTTCTAAGTGTTTAATGCCATTATTTGTGACTTAGAAACTTTTTTCAAAAACCCCACGAACTTTTGAAAAACTTAGGGGGAGATTCCTTCCAGGGGGAGGAAACTAAAATTTTACATCATCTGTTCAGGATTAACATAACTTTTTGAACCAGGTTGCCATAAATCAAAAAGGGGGAGATTGTTGGTGCAGACAACACCTAAATCGAACCTGTATTTTGATAATGGCAAAAGGGGTCAAAAGTTAAGATGTTTTGTTTTTCTAACATACTACTTGAGTGTGTAGATTAAAGTCCTAGCGAAGGACTGCTAGGCATCTAACGAAGGACTGCTAGGCGTCTAGCAAAGGACTGCTAGGTATTGAAACCCTAAGACCCAGCGAAGGGCTGCTAGGAGTCAAAGACCTGGCAAAGGACTGCTGGGCACCAGGCGAAGGACTGCCTGGAACTAAAGACCTGGCGAAGGACTGCTGGCCACCAGGCGAAGGACTGCCTGGAACTGAAGACCCGGCAAAGGATAGCTTGGCACCTAGCGAAGGACTGCTGGGTCAAAAGTCCAACCGGAGGAGCCGGTTGGCATCAGGTAAACTCTCCTGAGAGGAGTAGGTGAGGACGCGTTCCCCGTCGAGGGAACAGTAGGCGTTGGTTCGACCTAGGGATCCATTTTGGAGACCCAAAGTCAGAACCAAGATAGCTAAGGCTGTATAAAACTAATAATTGATTGCTCTATGTTGTTTTGGACTAACCCTGGATGCAGGACCGAAGGAATGAGTGTCTGCAGCTCAGAACGCCTCAAAGGAGAGAGGCAGCAGCTGAGCAGGGCGCCCCTAGTGTCCTGGGCGCCCCCAAGGTCAATGCAAAATATGTTAAGCAAGAGTTCGCTTCGGAAGCTTGCTGGGCGGGGCGCCTCCGTGCTCCCGGGTGCCCCCGTGCTCCCGGGCGCCCCCAGTGCCCAGGGCGCCCCGGGCTCAAGCTAACGATGAGGATAAACATCATCCAGCCGAGAAGCCCGCTGAAAGGGTCAACCAGGGCACCCCCAGCGTCCCGGCGCCCCCACAGTCAACCCTCAGCCCTATTCGAGTGGGATAAGGGCTGACCGAGAGTTGCTCGGATCGGGTGTCACGTGGGGGGGGGGGGCGCCCCCAACGTTCAGGGAGCCCCGAGAGGCTATAAAAAGCCCCTCGACCCCAAGGCTTCATACAACTCTTCTTCCAACGCAATTTCGCTCTTCTACTCCAGCGCTCTGCTCTGGAAACCTCCCAACTCGAGATACAAGTACCGACGACGTCCCCCTGCTCCAAAATACAATCCACACTCGACGTCGGTAACGAAGAGCTATTTTTTAAGTTTATTGTACTCCTCTTGTAACATCTTTCTGTAAACTGTTTTGCGCATATAGAATTGCCCGCAGTAAACGGTCAACGACCGTGGGCCATGGAGTAGGAGCCGACCGCGACTCCGAACCAAGTAAAATCTTGGTGTTCATGTGTTGTGTTGTTTTTAATTTCTCCGCTACATATTCTCTATTTCAAACCGAAAATGTTTTACGATATTCACCCCCCCCCCCTCTATCTTTATTCTCGATCCAACAAAAGGAACGTCGCACTTAAGCTGCACTAAGAACTTCACTGACATATCTATATGTAGACTACCATATGAAGTTTTATAGCCAATCACTCCAATGAACTAGTTCCCTTAACTAGCATTCATGTTTATCTCCGGACATCTCAATGTCACCAGCCAGTGAGAATCAGCTGATTAGAGAATAACCCATGCTAGTCTCAACAGAATTGATAGTGTCCGTATTTATCAATTCATCGACTAGGGACAATTTCAATACTTCACAATTGCACATGTAGAGATAATCATTAGTTGTGAATTCATCACAAATTCTCTCATGCTGTGAATTGTATTGCGGGCATTCAGTAAATGAGTTTAAGATCTCAATCAAAAACACAAACATGTATACTCAAATAGAGAATATTCATTTATTAAAATAAATGATTACAATCATAAGGCGATTGCCTTAGGACACTTCTCTCTTATCACTAACACCCACAATCTCTAGGCCCTTGAGACATCACCAAGATCACCCTATTGACCAAATAGTGGGTGATGTCACTCAAGGAGTAAGGACTAGATCCTATTTTAGGGATCAAACTAGTCAAATAGCTCTAATCTCTCAATTAGAACCTAAGTCTATTGATGAAGCATTTGGAGATGTTGATTGGGTCTTAGCCATGCAAGAAGAGCTATATCAATTTGAGAGATGTGAGGTTTGGGAGTTAGTTCCTAGGCCCAATGATTGCACCATCGTAACCACAAGATGGGTCTTTAGGAATAAGCTAGATGACCAAGGCAAAATCACTAGGAACAAGGCTAGATTGGTAGCTAGGGGGTTCAACCAAATTGAGGGATTAGACTATGATGAGACTTATGCCCCCGTAGCCAGATTAGAATCTATTAGAATTCTACTAGCCTATGCCGCTCACATGGGTTTCACACTTCACCAAATGGATGTGAAGTCGGTATTCCTTAATGGGATCATTAAGGAAGAGGTTTACGTAGAACAACCCCCTGGGTTTGAGGATCCTAATTATCCAAGACACATTTATAAATTAAGAAAAGCTTTATATGGATTGAAACAAGCTCCCCGGGCTTGGTATGAAAGGCTTTCTTCATTTCTAGTGTCTACGGGATTTAGGAGAGGAATAATTGACCCTACTTTGTTCCTAAAATCTAAGGACAAGGAGATATTTGTTGCCCAAGTCTATGTAGACGATATCATTTTTGGGTCAACAAATAATGACTTCTTACAAGAATTCATCAAGTGTATGGAAGATGAATTTGAGATGAGTCTTGTAGGAGAGTTAACCTTCTTTTTAGGCCTTCAAGTTAAGCAAACTAATGAAGGAACACATGTTTTTCAACCAAATATGCTAAGGAAATGTTAAAGAAATTTTGCTTAGAAAATGCTAAAGTAGCATCTGCACCCATAGGAACCAATGTGAAAATGGATAGTGACCTTGAACGTAAAATGGTAGACTCTACATAATATAGGAGCATGATTGGTAGTCTACTATACCTAACCGCTAGTAGACCCGATATATTTTTTTCGGTATGAATGTGTGCAAGGTACCAATCGTGTGCCAAAGAGTCCCATTTGATTGTAGTTAAGAGGATCCTAAGGTATGTCAAAGGTACCCTCAATGTTGGACTTTGGTATCCTAGAACCCCTAGTGTTGATCTTATTGGATACACCGACTCGGACTATGCAGGTTGTAAGCTAGATAGGAAGAGTACTAGTGGAGGGTGTCAATTCCTTGGGTCATCCTTAGTTAGTTGGAGTAGTAGGAAACAACCGTGCGTTGCCCTATCAACAACGGAGGTGGAATATGTGGCAATGGGTGGGTGTGTTTTCCAACTCCTTTGGATCATGCACACCTTAGAAGATTATGAGTTACATTATATCAAGGTCAAAGTCTTGTGTGATAATGTAAGTACAATCAACTTGACCAAAAATTCGGTTCACCACTCTAGGACAAAACACATTGAAGTGAAACATCACTTCATTAGAGACCATGTGGCAAGGGGAGACATAGAACTACACTTTGTTGAATCAAAGTCGAACCTAGCCGACTTCTTTACCAAGCCTCTTCCCGAATCGGAGTTTACATCCTTAAGAAGAGGCCTTGAAATGTGTTTTATGGAAGTATAGGATGAACTTTGAGATATTAGATTTGAAAAAGGGTGCTTGATCCATTAGGGTGATACATTTGGTTCACTTATGCTTGTGGCACATAGTTTAATTATTAAAAGTATCATAATATGAAAACTAGACCAACTATGGGGAAGGCAAGTGTTTAATCAATGGACACTTTGCCCAAAGATCATAGTTGGACATTTTAACCCTTTTGAAACCATTTTATGCTTTATATGTTTTGTCATGCTTTTAAAAGTTATATGATTGTAAAATTAGATTGTAAGCTTATTACAAAACTTAGTGGTTTTCAAAGATTTTGGGTTTTTATCAAAAGTCATGCATGTTTGAAATTTTATATGGACTAATATTTTTCCTTGATAGAGTATATCATCTCAAACATGTCTACACAATTTTACAATTTTTGGAATTTTCCTGATTTTTGTGGACGTTTCTGAAATTCGATAGAAAAGCTGAAAATTGACACTGATTGCGTATTAGTCGACTGCCCCATGGGCAGTTGACTGGCACACCTAGTTTCAGCTTTTGTGAGAATTTTCAGATATACAATTTTCTCTCATTTGATGTCATAGGGATGGGTTGCTTGAGGCAATCATTTTGATGGTGTCAAAGGGGGAGAATGGGTGGTTTAAGTCAGAACTTTATCTTGGAATGGATAGTTTAAGGTTTTCTTTCTCAATTAGGCCTTGAATGATTAAAAATGAGAGAATACATGGATTAAGGGGGAGGTTACCTCTTAGGTTTTGATATGTCTTACATTTTTAAGATTGTTCAGTGTTAAGAGGAAACTTAACTTGGATCATTAGTAGAATTAAAAATGGAAAAGACATGGATTAAGGGGGAGGTTACCTCTTAGGGTTACTATGTCTTATGTGATTCAATTGTTTTCCTTTGCTATTGATATTGTTGGTTGCTATCTATCTCTAAACTTAAACATATTGCCACACATCAAAAAGCGGGAGATTGTTGAGGCAATCGACCCTTAAATGATTTGAAGATCATGGTTTTGATGTGTGTGGGTGAATATGTTTAAGGTTAGAGTGTTATGTTGTATTTGATGTGTGTGATTGAGTTTGCAGGACTTGGAGGATCACACTGTTGGTGCAGAAAGCACCAATGTCAACCCTGTGTTTTGATAATGGCAACAGGGTTCAAAAGTTAAGTCTTAGTTGTTATCTAACATATCACTTGAGTGTGCAGAAGAAAAAGCCCTAGCGAAGGACTGCTAGGCACTGGCGAAGGAATGCCAGGGTAAAAAGCCCTAGCGAAGGACTGCTAGGCACTGGCGAAGGAATGCCAGAGTGAAAAGCCCTAGCGAAGGACTGCTAGGCGCCAGGCGAAGGACAGCTTGGGACTGAAGCCCTAGCGAAGGAATGCTAGGCTCCGGGCGAAGGACGGCTCGGTATCTAAGACCTAGCAAAGGACCGCCAGGCAAAACTCCAACCAAAGGAGCGGTTGGCATCAGGTACATTCTCCCGAGATGAGTAGGTGAGGACGCGTTCCCCATCGAGAGAACAGTAGGCGTCGGTTCGACCTAGGGTTCCATTTTGGAGACCCAAAGTCAGAACCAAGACAGCTAAGGCTGTATAAACTAATATTTTATTGTTTTATTATGTTTTGGACTAACCCTGGATGCAGGACCGAAGGAACGAGTGTCTGCAGCTCAGAGAGCCTCAAAGGAATGAGGCAACAGCTGACCAGGGCGCCCGGAGTATCCCGGGCGCCCCCAAGGTGAACACAAAACACAAGAAAGCAAGATGGGTTTCGACAGTTCAACTCCCGGGTGCCCCCGTGCTCCCGGGCGCCCCCGTGCTCCCGGGCGCCCCCGCTGTTCCGGGCGCCCCCAGCGCTCCGAGCGCCCCCAACAGCAAAGCATCGAAGCTCAATCCAGCGAAGTCAAGGGATAAGGTTTGACCCAGTCAACCCGGGCGCCCCGAGCGCTCCGGGCGCCCCGGTCAAACCTGATCCCGATTTTGAAGGGATCAGATGTTGAGCGCGCTGGAGATGGATCGACCGCCACGTGGGGGGGAGCCCCCGATGTCCCGGGCGCCCCTAGGCCCTATATAAAGGGCCCTCGACCTCAAGCTTAAAACAACACTTTCAATCAACGCTTCTACGCTCTTCTTCTCTCGCGCCTCGCTCCGGAAACCTCCCAACTCGAGCCGACGACGTCCCGCTGCTCCGAAAAAGACAACCTACATCGGACGTCGGTAAAAGAAGAGCCTCTTTTTAATTATTAAGTTTATTGTGCTGAATTTGTAAATCAATTCTTGTAAACTATTATTGCGCCTCATATAGAATTGCCCAAAGTAAACGGTCAACAACCGTGGGCCTTGGAGTAGGAGTCGACCTAGGCTCCGAACCAAGTAAAAAATTTACTGTGTTCGCATGTTTGTTTTTATCTTCCGTTGTGCAATTTCTCGTTCCATAAATCCGAACGATTTCCGATATTCACCCACCCTCTATCGGTTCTCTCAATCCAACAAGTGGTATCAGTGCGGGGAAGTTCAAACTTGGTGCAACCACCAGTTTGAAAATTTTCGAATTTTTTTATTTTTTTTGACTCGTTCAAATTTCTTCTAAATTTTTCGTTCGAATTTCTTTCGTGAATCGAGGTTGGTGCAACACCCCTCGATATTTTATTTTTTATCTCGCACTACTAATCCAAGACCTAGTCTTGGGAATTTTTTTTTGTTTGTATTTTTTTTCAGATTAAATGACCATGCAAGAAGGATTTAGCACCGCCAGTCCTCCACTTTTCAGTGGAGAAGACTTTTTTTACTGGAAAAGTCGAATGGAGGTCCACCTGAAAACTCAGGTGGACATGTGGATCATCATTCAGTCCGGACTGGAGATTCCCACAAATGCTGACGGGGTTCCTCAAAGCTACACAGAGTGGGACACCGCTCTGAAACGAAAATCGAAGCAGACCAAAAGTGACTCAGACCCTTCAATGTGGCTTAACAAAAGAGGAGCTGAACCGGGTGGGCCCCTTCAACATTGCCAAGGAGCTGTGGGCAAAATTGATCGAGCTGCACGAAGGAACTTCAGACACCAGGATCAGCAAGAGGGATCTGCTCCTGAACAAATTGTATACCATCAAGATGGCCGACAACGAAACAGCAACCCAGCTTCATGCACGAATCCAAGAATTGATGAACGGTCTTCACACTATAGGTCACAAGGTCGAAAACCGTGACCTAATAAGGTATGCCCTAAATGCTTTCCCTAGAAATACCTTGTGGGCATCTATGGTAGATGCATACAAGGTTTCAAGGGATCTCTCTAAAATTAAATTAGATGAATTATTTTCCGAGTTAGAACTTCATGAACAGACTAACTGCAATATAGCCGAGAAAGGTATTGCTTTTGTTGCAAGAAAAACTGGAAGATCAACAAAGAAGAAGCCACAACCTGAACCCGAGTCTAACTCAAACTCAGACGCAGAAGACGAAGAAGGAGATCGATCTGAGCTGGTCCGACTGGCACGAAGCTACTATAAAAAATAGAAGAACCAAGCCAACAAACGAAAAACAAGACGAAGAAAGGACAAACCAGCTGAACCCGCGAGTGACAAAAACAAGCCCAACGTAACCTGCTACGAGTGCAAGAAGAAGGGCCACTACAAGACAGAGTGTCCAAACCTGAAGGAGTCCAAGAAGACAAGAAGAAAAAAGACACACCAAGCAACCTGGGATGAATCTTTCTCAGAAGAAGAAGAAGAAGCACCCCAGTCAAACCTACTAGCCCTGACCGCCTCAGAAGAAGTTGAGACCGAGTCTGAATCAGAACAGGACGACGGCAGACTAACCTTTTCAGAAGACGGCGAGATCAAGGTAAGTGGTTTCAATAGAAGTCAATTAAATGATCTTATTTCTTATCTTTCTCGAGATTTGGCGAAAGCCAAACTCCTAGTCGAATCCCTCTGACAGGAAGTAAAACTCCTAAAAGAGGGAGCTGACTCTAAATCCTTAACCGAGAAAGTTCAAGAAGGAACTCCTACTCAAGTTGAAAAACTTGAGAAAGAGAACTCCTCCCTGAAAACTCAGGTAAGGATCTTAGAGCGGCCTTAGAACGATTCACTTCTGGTTCCAAGGGTCTTGACATGATTCTTGGAAAACAGAAGTCCGTTCTAAATCGATCCGGACTTGGCTATAGAACCAAATCCCGACAAAGATCTTATTTTGCTGTACTGAATCAGTCCAGAGGTAAAGTTCAGGCATGGGTACCTAAACTGTACCTGAACAAACCAACTGGATCAAATCAGTATTAGATCCCCAAGGACAAGATTCACATCTTGCCTAATCATTACCGTGGCTTTAGTCCAGGGGGAGCCAAATTAAAAACTATCTTTATTGTTAAATAGAATTTAATTCTTGCAATTTGCCTGATTGATTGTTTATTTAAATTTCTGCAATTTACTATGCCTAGACTTAGGTTAGTTTAAGGACCAAACAAACTTAACTGAAACTTGACAACATAGTATTGGGTGGAGGTGAGATGATAGTACGTTAGGGAAACCAATTCTAATAAGATCAAGTTCACTTGGTCTCTTTAGACTGGTGAAACTAGCCGAAGCTACCGATCCAAAATCCAAACTAGTTAGACCAGAACTTTTTCAAAAATTAATTTTGAAAATGAAATTTCATTAAATGGCTTTGTCAAGGAAAGGGTTGATGATCCAATAAGGCTACGGCCAAAGAAGGCCTAGTGCCTCGCCAAGACCTGGAAGCTAATTTTTGAATTTCAAATTTAAATTACTTTTTGTTAAATTCAAATCTAACACAAATTTTCAGCTAAGTATAGATTCAAACATTTCCTTTCAAAATAAATTGAAATGTTTTCAAAAATTAATTAAGGTTTTCAAAATAAATAATAATTTCTCAAAAATAATTTTACTTATCAAAACCTGTCTCACAAAACCTATAAGGCTAACGTGATTGAAAACCCTAGATTTGGGTGAGACAGACTAGGTAGTGAAAATCAATTTAAGCTATTCCTGACTCTGGTTGGATCCAAATCAACAAAACTCTTTATGTGTAGGAACATAAAGATTTGGACCAATGGATGTTGGATAGCGGTTGCTCCAGACACATGACTGGAGATAAATTGAAATTCACCAAACTCAAGTTCAAAAACCTAGGCTCAGTGGCATTTGGCAACAATGCTACCCTAAAGGTAATTGGGTCAGGTAATATTGAACTTAAATCTGATTTTGTTATTAAGAAAGTTCTCTTGGTTGAAAACTTCAATTTTAACTTGCTTAGCATAAGTCAGTTATGTGATTCTGGTTATATAGTCACCTTCAACAATTCTAACTGCCTGATTAGAAATGTACAAGACTCAGAAATCATGCTTAAGGGCACTAGGAAAAATAATGTATACACCATAACCCTTCCTCTAGTACCCAAATGTATGTTAACTCAGTTAGAACAATCAAACCTCTGGCATAGGAGACTAGGTCATACTAACTTAAGAACTATTTCAAAAATCACCCAACTTGGACTAATTAAAGGTATACCTAAAATTAAAAATCATGAAAATCTAATATGTGAATCTTGTAATCAAGGTAAACAAACCAAATCTAATTACAAACTAATCCAATCTGACCTAACTCAAACCATACTTCAGCTCATGCACCTTGACCTATTTGATTCACATGGAGCCAAGTCACTAAGCGAAAATCGATACTGCTTAGTAATAGTTGATGATTATTCTAGATTCACCTGGGTTAGGTTTCTAAAAACCAAAGATGAAACCCTAAACCTAGTTAATGAATTCTGTAAATTAATTAAAAATCAAAACGACACCAAAGTTAAAAGACTTAGGAGTGACCACGGGGGAGAATTTGAAAATCAACGGTTCAAGGAATTCTGTAAAGTCAATGGGTATTTACATGAATTTTCATGTCCTAGAACCCCCCAACAAAATGGGATAGTCGAAAGAAGGAATAGAACCTTACAGGAAGCCGCTAGGGCTATGCTCAACGAATTTAGCTTAGCAAACCAATATTGGGCAGAAGCGATTAGTACGGCTTGTTACATCCAAAATAGGGTTCTGATTAACAAGCGACACAACAAAACTCCCTATGAATTGTACTACCATAGGCTCCCAAATCTACACTACGTAAGGGACTTTGGATGCAAAGTTCATATCCCAAACACCAAAGACTACTTAGGGAAATTTCAATCCAAATCAACCTAGGTATCTTCCTAGGATACTCAACCACGAGTAGAGCCTATAGAGTTTACAACAAACAAACTAAGAAAATTGAAGAAACAACTAACTTAATATTTGATGAAGAAGTCAACTCAACATCTGATAATCCAGACCTAACCTCATCAAATTCTGATCAAGAAAATAATGAACAAACTAGTGAACCCTTAATTGAATCCTTAAACGAACTAACTATTGAACCAATTAATGAGTCAACTGAACCAACAAATGAACCAGCCCAAAGAGTCGAATCAAATAGTGAACCAAACCGACCAGCCGGACCTGAGGCTGAACCAAGTTCTAGGAGAACCAAGAAACCCAGACTTAGTCACCCAACTGATCAAATTGTGGGCGATCCAACTCTAGGAGTCAGACTAGATCCTCCTATAGAAACTTTAGTCAAATAGCTATGATATCAAAGATAGAACCCAAAACTATAGATGAAGCCCTACCTAACCCTGATTGGATCATAGCTATGCAAGAAGAATTAGCCCAATTTGAGAGGAACCAAGTCTGGGAACTAGTGCCTAAACCTGAAAGCAAATCCATCATAGACACTAAGTGGGTCTTTAGGAATAAGCTAAATGATCAAGGAGAAATAGTTAGAAATAAAGCCCGCTTAGTAGCTAAGGGATTCATCCAAGTAGAGGGATTAGATTACGATGAAACATATGCCCCAGTAGCTAGACTTGAGTCTATTAGAATGTTGTTAGCCTTTGCATCCCATAAAGGATTTAAGCTATACCAAATGGATGTAATGTCAGCCTTCCTAAATGGATTCATTAAAGAAGAAGTTTATGTAGGACAACCCCCTGGGTTTGAGGACTTAAACAAACCTGACCATGTTTACAAATTAACTAAAGCACTATATGAGTTAAAACAAGCACCTAGGGTTTGGTATGAACGTTTATCAACTTACTTAACCTCTAAAGAATTTAAACAAGGACAAATTGACTCAACCTTATTTATTAAAACCCTAGGAAAAGATATATTTATTGCCCAAATTTATGTAGATGACATAATCTTTGGATCCACCAACACAAACTTCCTAAAAGAGTTTGTCAAGATAATGGAAAATGAATTTGAAATGAGCTTAGTTGGTGAGCTTACCTTTTTCCTAGGACTACAAATCAAACAAACTAGAGATGGAAACTACGTCCATCAATCCAAATATGTTAAAGAGTTAGTAAAGAAATTTAAACTGGAGAACTCTAAAAGCATAAGTACCCCCAAGGCAACTAATGTAAAAATAGATAGTGACCCTGATGGTAAACCAGTAGACCTAAAACTATATAGAAGTATGATAGGTAGTCTACTGTACCTTACAGCCAGTAGACCTGACATTCTTTTTGCTGTAGGGATGTGTGCTAGATACCAAACCTGTGCTAAAGAAACACACTTAGCAGCCCTAAAAAGAATACTAAGATATGTAAAGGGCACCCTAAATGTAGGAATTTGGTATCCTAGAACCTCAACCTTCAATTTGTCAGGATACTCGGATTCTGACTATGTTGGTTGTAAATTAGATAGAAAAAGCACAAGTGAAAGCTGCCAACTGTTAGGAAATAGTCTAGTAAGTTGGTACAGCAGAAAACAACACTGTGTAGCTCTGTCCACAACTGAAGCTGAGTATGTAGCCTTAGGAGAGTGTGTAGCACAACTTTTATGGATGATGCACACTCTTAAGGACTTCCAGCTCAACTACACCCAAACTCAAGTATTTATTGACAATATAAGTTCAATTAATCTAACTAAGAACCCAATCCAACATTCCAGAACAAAACACATAGAAGTTAAACATCACTTCGTAAGAGACCATGTAGCCAGGGGTGAGATAGTACTTAAACATATAGACTTAAAATCCAACTTAGCTGATATATTCACAAAACCATTACCTGAGTCTGAGTTCAGCTCACTAAGAAGGCAGTTAGGATTGTGTTCTGTAGAATAGATTAACTCAATTTTTTTTGCTTTATTTGATTTACTTGATCAATTTCTAAAAGAATATTGAAAAACTGTTGTTTTTAAATCAGTTTTTTTTAATCTTTTCCGACTTAGCTTTATTTCAAAACTACCCCCTTTCAAAACTAGGGCTTTTTCGCAAATGGACTTAGCCTAGGCCCTAACCCTAGAACTGCATGCACCTATAGATTTAGAAGCCAACATCTCACAAGCACCTTAGGGTACTTTTGAATGATAACCTAGAAAGGGTTGAGATGCTTAGGTCTTTGCCTTAATTCAAGATGCTTTAAGTCAGTGCATCTGCAGTAATTGGGGCACTAAATACAAATTTCACTGCAATCAAGTTAAGTGTCAAGTTTAGAAAATCTAACTTGAATAGAAACACTTAACTTGACTAACCCTAGCAAAAACTACTGTTTATAACAATTAGAAAGTAGATAAATGGGTTAGACAGGTCCCTACAAGAGAAAATCAACTGATTTGGTTTAAGTCTTATCATGAATTGGTTCAGTACAGCAAAGTCATGCAAATATTTTTTTTAAATTTATTTCTATTCTGTAATTTAATTCCTGCTATATTTATCTGGTTTTTTGATATATGGCAAAGGGGGAGAGATAGAAAAAGAGAGAGTTTAGAGTTTAAAATTTTCAAATTTCTTGAAAAAAAACTCTATCTTTTATTCAAAAAGGTATCAAATTTACTAAATTGTTTCAAAATTTACTAAGTCCTTAAATTGTTTCAAAATTTATTAAGTACTTAAATTGTTTCAAAATTTACTAAGTACTTAAATTGTTTCAAAATTTATTAAGTACATAAATTGTTTCAAAATTTATTAAGTACTTAAATTGTTTCAAAATTTACTAAGTACTTAAATTGTTTCAAAATTTACTAAGTACTTAAGTTTTTCAAATCCTACTAAGTACTTAAAGTTTTCAAAATAAATTGTTTCAAAGTTTACTAAGTACTTAAGTTTTTCAAATCCTACTAAGTACTTAACTTAAAGTTTTCAAAACCTTTGTGTACTTTAAACTTAAGGCTTCAAATTTTTTGTAAGTACTCTAAACTCATGCTTTCAAAAACGCCTCTATGAACTTTTAAAACTTAAGTTATCAAAAGATTTCCAAAGTACCTAAACTTAAGATTTCAAAGTGTAAAATCATTCTAAGTAAATTTTTTTTAAAAACTTAGAACCCCACGAAGGTTTGAAAAATCTACGGGGAGATTCCTTCCAGGGGAAGGGAACAAATTTTTATGCTTTTGATTAAACTTAACTTTTTGAACTAGGATTGACATAAATCAAAAAGGGGGAGATTGTTGGTGAAGAAAGCACCAAAGTCAAACCTGTGTTTTGATAATGGCAACAGGGTTCAAAAGTTAAGTCTTAGTTGTTATCTAACATATCACTTGAGTGTGCAGAGGAAAAAGCCCTAGCGAAGGACTGCTAGGCACTGGCGAAGGAATGCCAGGGTAAAAAGCCCTAGCGAAGGACTGCTAGGCACTGGCGAAGGAATGCCAGAGTGAAAAGCCCTAGCGAAGGACTGCTAGGCGCCAGGCGAAGGATAGATTAGGACTGAAGCCCTAGCGAAGGAATGCTAGGCTCCGGGCGAAGGACGGCTCGGTATCTAAGACCTGGCAAAGGACCGCCAGGCAAAAGTCCAACCAAAGGAGTGGTTGGCATCAGGTACATTCTCCCGAGAGGAGTAGGTGAGGACGCATTCCCCATCGAGGGAACAGTAGGCGTCGATTCGACCTAGGGTTCCATTTTGGAGACCCAAAGTCAGAACCAAGACAGCTAAGGCTGTATAAACTAATATTTTATTGTTTTATTGTGTTTTGGACTAACCCTAGATGCGGGACCGAAGGAATGAGTGTCTGCAGCTCAGAGAGCCTCAAAGGAATGAGGCAACAGCTGACTAGGGCGCCTGGAGTGTCCCGGGCGCCCCCAAGGTGAACACAAAACACAAGAAAGCAAGATGGGCTTCGACAGTTCAACTCCCGGGTTCCCCCGTGCTCCCGAGCGCCCCCGCTGTTCCGGGCGCCCCCAGCGCTCCGGGCGCCCCCAACAGCAAAGCATCGAAGCTCAATCCAGCGAAGCCAAGGGATAAGGTTTGACCCAGTCAACCCGGGCACCCCGAGCGCTCCGGGCGCCCTAGTCAAACCTGATCCCGATTTTGAAGGGATCAGATATTGATCGCGCTGGAGACGGATCGACCGCCACGTGGGGGGGGGGGTGCCCCCGACGTCCCGGGCACCCCCAGGCCCTATATAAAGGGCCCTTGACCCCAAGCATAAAACAACACTTTCAATCAACGCTTCTACGCTCTTCTGCTCTCGCGCCTCGCTCCGAAAACCTCCCAACTTGAGCCAACGACGTCCCGCTACTCCGAAAAAGACAACCTACATCGGACGTCGGTAAAAAAAGAGCCTCTTTTTAATTATTAAGTTTACTGTGCTGAATTTGTAAATCAATTCTTGTAAACTATTATTGCGCCTCATATAGAATTGCCCAAAGTAAACGGTCAACGACCGTGGGCCTTGGAGTAGGAGTCGACCTAGGCTCCGAACCAAGTAAAAAATTTACTATGTTCGCGTGTTTGTTTTTATCTTCCGCTGTGCAATTTCTCTTTCCATAAATCCGAACGATTTCCGATATTCACCCCCCCCCCTCTATCGGTTCTCTTGATCCAACACACACATGGTGAACAAATCCGAGGGACGATAGCCGAATGAGGAGGACTCCAAGGGCAAGCCGGGAAGTGGACTTCAAGGGCACACGTGAAGGGTGGCATGGAGGCAAGTCAAAGGAAGGCTTGTGTGCGCATCCAAGGGACGTGAGCCAGAGGAAGATGACTTCAAGGGGCGAGCCAAGGGAGTGGACCTGAAGGCACACATGAAGGAGAAGGTTCAGAGTGGCTGAAACTAAGCTGAGAGGTAGGGCAGTCGACTGGCCAGAGGGTAGTCGACTGCCAAAACTCACAGAGAGTTTTCAGCCTTCTACCAGTCGACTGGCCCAGAGGCAGTCGACTGGTATACCCCGAAAACTAGCCGTTGGCTAGCAATTAATGACTAGGTCAGTCGACAGCCCTAGGGGAGTCGACTGGTGCGGGGCTGGACAGACTGCGAGTTTGTCCTGTTCTCCTATAAAAGGAGGACCTTTTTGCACGTGGGCGGTATGGTTCCGTACGACAATGAAGTGCTGCTCGTCTGAAAAGTGTTCTCTACTTCCTCTCTCTTATTCTACTGTATTCTGTAAAGAGGGAGATCGCCACTGTAAAGGTTTCTCCACCTAAAGGAGAATTTTTCATAGTGGAAGTGGTGTATGGCGCGGATCCTTGGATTAGTCACCCATCTGGGTGGATACCAAGTAAACGTTTGATTGTTAGCATTGTTCATATTTTCTTTGCATATTATTATTTCCGCTGCGCTAACGACTTTGTAGAGAAACGACCGAAAAAGTTCTATTCACCCCCCTCTAGCACGCCAAGCGATCCATCAGGAGTCCTCGCGATGGTCGGCTGAGCAAACGCGCAAAGGAGAAGCCGATGCGAATGTGGTGGTTACCTTGCAATGTGGGATGAACAAGGTGTTGGATCGAGAAAACCGATAGAGGGGGGGTGAATATCAGAAAACTTTCGGATTTAATAACTAAGAGAAGTTGCACAGCAGAAGTTAAAAACACACAACACAAACACGGGAGGTTTTACTTGGTTCGGAGCCTGGGTCGACTCCTACTCCAAGGCCCACGGTCGTTGACCGTTTACTTTGGGCAATTCTATATTGGCGCAAAAACAATTTACAAATATTGATTACAGAGTAAGTGCAGTAAATTGAAAATCGCTCTTCTTTACCGACGTCCAAGTAGATTGACCTTTTTGGAGCTGCAGGACGTCGTTGGCTCGAGTTGGGCAGTTTCCGGAGCAAGGTGTGAGAGCAGAAGAGCGTAGAAGCGTTGATTCGAAGTGATGCTCTGAAGCCTTGGTCGAGGGCCCTTTATATAGGGCCTGGGGGCACCCGAGACGTCGGGGGCGCCCCCCACGTGGCCTTTGATCCGCCAAAGTCTCGGTCAGCGTCTGATCCCCTTATCTTCGGGATCCGCTTTGACCGGGGCGCCCGGAGCGCTCGGGGCGCCCGGATTGACTGGGTCAAAGCGTTATCTACTTGGCTTCGAAGGGAGCTTCGGTAGCTGGCCCTGGGGGCGCCCGCAGCGCAGGGGGCGCCCGGGAGCAGCGGGGGCGCCCGCAGGATGTACTGTCGAAGAGTACTTTTTGCTTGTGTGTTTTGTGTTCACCTTGGGGGCGCCCGGGACACTCCGGGCGCCCTAGTCAGCTGTTGCCTCACTCCTTTGAGGCTCTCTGAGCTGCAGACACTCGTTCCTTCGGTCCTGCATCCAGGGTTAGTCCAAAAACACAACAAAACATTAAGTGGTTAGTTTATACAGCCTTAGCTGTCTTGGTTCTGACTTTGGTCTCCAAAGTGGAGCCCTAGGTCAAACCGACGCCTACTATTCCCTCGACGGGGAACACGTCCTCACCTACTCCTCTCGGGAGAATTTACCTGATGCCAACCGTTCCTCTGGTTGGACTTTTGCCTGACGGTCCTTTGTCAGGTCTTGGATGCCGAGCTGCCCTTCGCTCGGTGCCTAGCATTCCTTCGCTAGGGCTTCAGTCCCAGGCTGTCCTTCGCCTGGCGCCTAGCAGTCCTTCGCTAGGGCTTTTGACTCTGGCATTCCTTCGCCAGTGCCTAGCAGTCCTTTGCTAGGGCTTTTTACCCTGGCTTTCCTTCACAAGTGCCTAGCAGTCCTTCGCTAGATCTTTTCCTGCACACTAGAGTCACTTGTTAGAAAATAAGTAAGACTTATCTTTTGACCTCTGTTGCCATTATCAAAACACAGGTTTGACTTGGGTGCATTCTGCACCAACAATCTCCCCCTTTTTGATTTATGGCAACCCTAGTTCAAAAAGTTAAGTTTAAGTAAGCATTAAAAAGGTTAAAGTTTGTTCCCTCCCCCTGGAAGGAATCTCCCCCTAGATTTTTCAAAAATTCGTGGGGTTAAAAAAACTTTACTTGTACTTTGAAAACTTAAGTTTTAGGTACTTAGAAATCTTTTAATAACTTAAGTTAAAAGTACATAGGAGAGTTTTTTTTTGGAGTACTTAAAAAGTTTGAAGCTTTAAGTTTTAAGGTATTTAAAAGTTTTGAAAGTGTTAGCTTAAGTACTTAGTAGGATTTAAAAAGCTTAAGTACTTAGTAAACTTTGAAACACTTTAGTACATTTGGAAAACTTAAGTACTTAATAAATTTGAAAATTTAAGTACTTAATAAATCAAGTACATTTGAAAAACTTAAGTACTTAATAATTTTTAAAAAATTTAAGTACTTAATAAATAAAGTACATTTGGAAAACTTAAGTACTTTTAAAAAAAACCTAAGTACTTAGTAACATTGTACTTATACAGTTTTGAGAATCTTAAAGTACTGAGTAGAGCAAAAAAAGTTTTGAGAAACTTAAAGTACTTATAGAAGTTTAAAAAATTTTTGACAAGCTTAAGTTAGAAAATTTTGAAAGGCTTGAGTACTTAGCAAAATTTTGAAAGCTTAAGTAAAAATTTTGAAAGCTTTAAGAACTTAAGTACTTTAGTTAATTTTGAAACGCTTAAGTATTTTTGAAAATTTTGAATAAGAAAATTTTTGAAAACTTTTTGAATAAAGGATAGAGTTAAAAAAATATTAATTTTACTTTACTCTCTCCTTTCCTATCTCTCCCCCTTTGTCATATATCAAAATAGATAAATATAACAGAAATAAGCTTGCATAAAGGAAATGAGTAAGATTTTTGCTGTACTGAACCAATTCATAATTAGACTTAAACTAAATCAGTCAATTTTCTCAGTAGGGACCTGTCTAACCCAATTAGCTACTTACTAACTATTATAAACAGTAGTTTTTGCTAGGGTTAGTCAAGTTAAGTGTTTCTGTTCAAGTTAGATTTTTTAAGCATGACACTTAACTTGATTGCTATGTAAGTTGTATTTAGTGCCCCAATTACTGCAGATGCACTGACTTAAAGCATCTTGAATTAAGGCAAAGACCTAAGCATCTCAACCCTTTCTAGGTTATCAACCAAAAGTACCCTAAGGTGCTTGTGAGATGCTGGCTTCTAAGTCTATAGGTGCATGCAGTTCTAGGGTTAGGGCCTAGGCTAAGTCCATTTTCGAAAAAGCCCTAGTTTTGAAGGGGGGTAGTTTTGAAATAAAACTAAGTCGAAAATGAAAACTGATTTTGAAATTAAGTAAAACAGTTTTTCAAATTCTATTTTTAGAAACAAATTTTTAAATCAAGTAGAGAAAAAAAAATAAATAAAGTTAATCTATTCTACAGAGCACAATCCTAACTGCTGAATTAAAAATACTCATAAAATAGTCAACATAGTCATATAGTCAAACATAAGTCAACCCTACTGAGTAGGGGCAGTCAAATAGGTATAATGCTAAGTGAATCTAAGACGAAGGATCGGGATGATCAGATGGGCCAGGCTGCCATGAATCGAATCGTGCCATCATTTCGATGAATCGTGCGTCAGCCACTTCTCGATCGGCTCAACGAGCGTCCATCTGCTCAATATGATAGGCCTCGACCTCCTCTCGAAGGCTCTGAACCTTTGTCTCTAAATATGTCACCCTCTCGTAGAGTGTCGGTGGAGCAGGCTCGTCGATGTGTGCTCGGGCAGCTGCAGCTATGTCTCCGACGTCGACGTTGACCTCCTCGTCTGAGTCGATCGGAGCTCCGGCCTGCTGTCGTCTCCAAGTAAGAACCCCGGTGGCCGACACCTCTAGACCCGCTAACGAGAAGTTCCTAAATCCTATTTCGTCAAAGTCAGTCATAGCAGTTATTTCACCCACGGTAATGTCGTGACCGTGGTGATGAAGGAGGGATGTGATGATGTGGCAAAATGGTGTGCGCACTCGTCCCTGGGTCGTGACACTGGACGCATGCAGAATGGTATGAAACATATGCAGTCCAATGTCTATATCAAGGTGATGGACAAGGGCAT
Source organism: Boesenbergia rotunda (assembly GCA_024364735.1). NCBI lineage: Eukaryota > Viridiplantae > Streptophyta > Magnoliopsida > Zingiberales > Zingiberaceae > Boesenbergia > Boesenbergia rotunda. Next base: position 45,892 of record JAGFNQ010008758.1, on the reverse strand, counting down.
ATAGAAGGAAATCATAAAAGGGTCGCATAGTCCCGAGATCTCTGGTGGAGAGTGGTAGGATACAGCGAACCAGGACTCTATACAAGGCATAGTCCTGTGCCTGAAGTTCAACGGCTTGGAAACGTCTATTTGCGGGGAGGTCTGCCCTATAGAAATAGGAGTGGATGGTATCTAGGGTAATGTCTGAGTAGGGAGGATCAAAAGGGGGGTTCCTAGGAGGGTAGCAACAAAATGTGGACTAAGAAGGTCGCAGTCTTAGGAATCGGTTCAACAAAGTAGGGGTGATAGTCAGAGGGATCCCTTGGACAGTAATGTGAAACATTAGATTATCTTGTCGAATAATGTTGTTGTAAAACTCTGCACATAAGGATTCATTAATGGTATGAGTGCAGAAGACAAGATTATCTAATTGATAGAAGCTGATAATATTCATAGCTACGGGGCATGATTGGGTGAAGAAGTGCCTATTAAGATAACTTGTTTTAATAGGCTTGTAAATGGTTTGTGCAAACCTATTACATAACTCTAGGGTAGGGAATCTAGGGTCCGGACTAGGTTCGGCACCGGGGTTGGCCGGGTTTGGTCGGCGTCTTCTAAGTTAAGAAAATTAAAGGAAGCATAAATATATTGCATTAAAAAATAATTTAAATGCAAGAAAATTAAATAATAATTATACCGGGCAGCTCGGGGAGGCATAGTTGAGGATGAGGACTTGCAAGGTCTTCTTGAAGAGAAAGAAGTGAAGAAGGAGGTTGATTTTGGTGTGGGAAGAGAGGGGGGATTCGAGTGCCTTATATAGGCATTTCCATGGGGGCGCCCGGGAGCTTCCGGGCGCCCTGGTTAGTGCTTACTGCCAAAGGCAGTAATTCGGCTGGTTGGGGGCGTCCGGGACAGCCCGGGCGCCCTTAACAGGCTGCTTTTGCAACTTTTGCTGCAAAGAGTGTGATGGGGGCGCCCGCATGGTTCCGGGCGCCCTGGTCAAGGGCATAGGTAGCTTTTTGTCTCGAGGGTAGGAAAAAGATAATGGAGGGGGCGCCCGTGTGGTCCCGGGCGCCCGGAATAGAGTGGGTAAAGACAAATTTTGTGTCTTGTCTACCTTTAACCATGGTTTAATCGGTTTGACCATGGTTTGAATTGATTTGACTGTTTTGACTGTGGTTTGACCGTGTTAATCATGCTTTGACCACTTTGACCATGGTTTGACTATGTTGACCATGGTTTGACTATGTTGACCATGGTTTGACTATGTTGACCGTGGTTTGATTATGATCTTACATACAAGATTATCTCATAGTATAAGTATCAAAAGAATTTCTAATTGAGTCTTAATCCTACTGTCTCACCTAGTCTAGGATTTTCAATCACGTTAGCCTTATAGTTTTCGTGAGACAGGTTTTGATAGTTAAGACTGTTTTGAAAATTTTTGATTAATTTTGGAAACAATTAAATTTTGAAAACTTACTTAATTAGTTTTGAAAACACTTAAATTTTGAAAACTTAATTAATTTTGAAATTTTTGAGAAGATGTTTAAATCTACAATTAACTGAAATTTTGTGTTAGATTCGAACTTGATAAAAAATAATTTGAATTTGAATTTCAAAAATTGGCTTCCAGGTCTTGGCGAGGCACTAGGCCTTCTTTGGCCGTAGCCTTATGGGATCATCCACCCTTTCCTTGACAAAGCCTTTTAATGAAATTTCATTTTCAAAATTATTCTTTGAAAAATTTCTGGTCTAACTAGTTTGGGTCTTGGATCGGTAGCTTCAGCTAGTTCCGCCAAATTGGCTTCCCTAACGTACTATCATCTCACCTCCACCCAATACTATATTGTCAAGTTTCAGTTAAGTTTGTTTAGTCCTTAAACTAGCCTAAGTTTAAGCATGGTAAATTGCAGGAATTAAATAAACAAGCAAACAATCATATTGCAAGCAAATATCTTATCTAACAATAAATATAGTTTTCAGTTTGGCTCCCCCTGGACTAAAGCCACGGTAATGATTAGGCAAGATGTGAATCTTGTCCTTGGGGATCCAATACTGATTTGATCCAGTCGGTTTGTTCAGGCACAATTTGGGTACCCATGCCTGAATTTTACCTCTGGACTGATTCAGTACAGCAAGGTAAGATCTTTGCCGGGATTTGGTTCTATAGCCCAGTCCGGATCGATTTAGAACTGATTTCTGTTTTCCAAGGATCATGTCAAGACCCTTGGAACCAGATGTAAATCGTTCTAAAGCTGATCTAAGATCCTTAACCTGAGTTTTCAGGGACGAGTTCTCCTTTTCAAGTTTTTCAACTTGAGTAGGAGTTCCTTCCTGAACCTTCTCGGTTAAGGGTTTAGAGTCAGCTCCCTCTTTCAGGAGTTTTACTTCCTGTCGGAGGGATTCGACTCGGAGCTTGGCTTTCGCCAAATCTCGAGAAAGGTAAGAAATTAAATCGTTTAACTGACTTCTATTAAAACCACTCACCTTGATTTCGCCATCTTCTGAGAAGGTTAGCTTGCCGTCGTCCTGTTCTGACTCTGACTCGGTTCCGACTTCTTCTGAGGCGGTCAGAGCTAGGAGGTTGGACTGGGGTGCGTCTTCTTCTTCTTCTGAGGAAGATTCATCCCAGGTTGCTTGCAGTGCTTTCTTTCTTCTCGTCTTTTTAGTCTCCTTTAGGTTAGGACACTCTGACTTGTAGTGGCCCTTTTTCTTGCACTCATAGCAGGTCACATTGGGCTTGTTTGCGGGTTCAGCTGGTTCGTCCTTTCTTCGGCCGATTTTCCGTTTGTTGGTTCGGTTCTTCAGCTCCTTGTAGTAGCTTTGGGCTAGTCGGACCAGCTTAGTTTGATCTCCTTCTTCGTCTTCTGAGTCTGAGTCTGAGTTAGACTCGGGTTCAGGTTCAGGCTTCTTCTTTGTTGTCCTTCCAGTCTTACCTGCAACGAAAGCAATACCTTTCTTGACCATATTGGTGTTAGTTTGTTCGTGCAGTTCTAGTTCGGAAAACAATTCGTCTAATTTTATTTTTGAAAGATCCCTTGAGACCTTATATGCATCTACCATAGATGCCCACAAGGTGTTTCTAGGGAAAGCGTTTAAGGCATACCTTATTAAGTCACGATTTTCAACCTTGTGACCTATAGTGTGAAGGTCGTTCATCAGCTCTTGGATTCGTGCGTGGAGCTGGGCTGCTGTTTCGTTGTCAGCCATCTTGATGGTGTAGAGTTTGTTCAGGAGCAGGTCCCTCTTACTGATCCGAGTATCTGATGTCCCTTCTTGCAGCTCGATCAATTTTGCCCAATGCTCCTTCGCACTGTTGAAGGGGCCCACGCGGTTCAGCTCCTCTTTCGTTAATTCGCATTGAAGAGTCTGAGTCGCTTTAGCGTCGGCTAGGGATGGCAATGGGGCGGGTCGGGGACGGGTTTGCCATCCCCATACCCGTACCCGAAATAAATCTCCATCCCCGAACCCGTCCCCATCCCCGCCTCTACTTAATCGGGGAATCCCCGTCCCCGAACCCGCGGGGAGTAAATCTCCATCCCCGTCCCCATCCCCGCTTGAAATATCCATTTTTTTCCAAGTTAAAAAAAAAAATGGGATTTCTCAAGCATGGTTATAAAAACAATGAGATTTTCAACTTATGGAAGGCGGCGAGTGACTAGTGAGCGATACTCATTAGGGTTTTTACACATCTTTAATATTAATATTATTGAAGTATTTTAATAATTATTAATATTTTATTATTATTTAAGATATCGGGGCGGGTTCGGGGATGGAGATAGCATCCCCATACCCGCCCCAATCTATTTCGGGGATTTTTAAAAATCCCCGAACCCGAATCCAAACCCGATAATATCTCCCCAAACCCTCCCCGTTTCGGATTTTCCCCGCGGATATCCAAATCCGCGGGGAAAATTGCCATCCCTAGCGTCGGCTTCGATTTTTCGTTTCAGAGCGGTGTCCCACTCTGTGTAGCTTTGAGGAAGTCCTTCGGCGTTTTTGGGGATCTCCAGACCGGACTGGATGATGATCCACATGTCCACCTGAGTTTTCAGGTGGACCTCCATACGACTTTTCCAGTAGGAAAAGTCTTCTCCACTGAAGAGTGGAGGTCTGGCGGTGCTAAATCCCTCTTGCATGGCCATTTGTTCTGTAAAGGAAAACTAAAAAATATCCCAAGACTTGGTTTTGGATTAGTAGTGCGGGATAAGGATAATAAAATAATAAAAAAAATTCGAATGAGAATAAGAAATAAAAATCCGAAAAAAAATTTTCAAACTGGTGGTTGCACCATGTTTGAACTTCCCCGCTCTGATACCACTTGTTGGATCGAGAAAACCGATAGAGGGGGGGGTGAATATCGGAAAACTTTCGGATTTAATAACTAAGAGAAGTTGCACAGCGGAAGTTAAAAACACACAACGAAAACACGGGAGGTTTTACTTGGTTCGGAGCCTGGGTCGACTCCTACTCCAAGGCCCACGGTCATTGACCGTTTACTTTGGGCAACTCTATATAGGCGCAAAAACAATTTACAAATATTGATTATAGAGTAAGTGCAGTAAATTGAAAATCGCTCTTCTTTACCGACGTCCGAGTAGATTGACCTTTTTGGAGCAGCAGGACGTCGTCGGCTCGAGTTGGGCAGTTTCCGGAGCAAGGCGTGAGAGCGAAAGAGCGTAGAAGTGTTGATTCCAAGTGATGCACTGAAGCCTTAGTCGAGGGCCCTTTATATAGGGCCTGGGGGCGCCCGGGACATCGGGGGCGCCCCCCACGTGGCCTTTGATCCGCCAAAGTCTCGGTCAGTGTCTGATCCCCTTATCTTCGGGATCCGCTTTGACTGGGGCGCCCGGAGCGCTCGGGGCGCCCGGATTGACCGGGTCAAAGCGTTATCTGCTTGGCTTCGAAGGGAGCTTCGGTAGCTGGCCCTGGGGGCGCCCGCAGCGCAGGGGGCGCCCGCAGGATGTACTGTCGAAGCGTACTTTTTGCTTGTGTGTTTTGTGTTCACCTTGGGGGCGCCCGGGACACTCCGGGCGCCCTGGTCAGCTGTTGCCTCACTCCTTTGAGGCTCTCTGAGCTGCAGACACTCGTTCCTTCGGTCCTGCATCCAGGGTTAGTCCAAAAACACAACAAAACATTAAGTGGTTAGTTTATACAGCCTTAGCTGTCTTGGTTCTAACTTTGGTCTCCAAAGTGGAGCCCTAGGTCGAACCGACGCCTACTATTCCCTCGATGGGGAACGCGTCCTCACCTACTCCTCTCGGGAGAATTTACCTGATGCCAACCGTTCCTCTGGTTGGACTTTTGCCTGACGGTCCTTTGTCAGGTCTTGGATGCCGAGCTACCCTTCGCTCAGTGCATAGCATTCCTTCGCTAGGGCTTCAGTCCCAGGCTGTCCTTCGCCTAGCGCCTAGCAGTCCTTCGCTAGGGCTTTTGACTCTGGCATTCCTTCGCCAGTGCCTAGCAGTCCTTTGCTAGGGCTTTTTACCCTGGCTTTCCTTCGCCAGTGCATAGCAGTCCTTCGCTAGAACTTTTCCTGCACACTAGAGTCACTTGTTAGAAAACAAGTAAGAGTTAACTTTTAACCTCTGTTGCCATTATCAAAACACAGGTTTGACTTGAGTGTATTCTGCACCAACACAAGGACCTACTAATCAAAGTTTGTCCCTTCACAAGCGCAAAGGATCTATGGAACAAGCTCATCGAGCTTCATGAAGGCACCCGGTACTCAAGGATAGCCTAGAGGGACTTGTTCCTTAATCAACTACAAAATCTCTCCATGAAGGAGAGTGAAACGGTAAGTGAGCTTCATAGTAGATTCAAAGAAGTTCTCAACGGTCTTCACTCCATTGACGAAAAGGTCAAGAACCGCGACCTTTTAAGGTACGTGCTAAAAGCTTTTCCAAGGAATGTCTTGTGGTCATCCATGGTGGATGCTTACAAAGTTTCTAAGGACTTGTCAATTGTCAAATTGGATGATTTATTTTGTGAAATGGAGCTACATGAAATGGCTAACAAAGGCCCCAAGGAGGAGGGGATTGCTCTTGTGGCAGGAGACAAGACCAAGACAAAGAAGGAAAAGAAGAAGGAGAAGGAGGTTTCTTCATCTTCATCCGAGTCCGAGTCCGAGGAGGATGGTAGCGAGTCTTCTTCCTCCGAGATGGCCAACTTTGTAAGGAGGATGAAGAGGAAGAGCCGGCGCTACAAGGGCAAAGGTAACCCTAGTGAAGTTAAAATTGATAAAACTAATGTTACTTGCTTTGAGTGTAGCAAGAAAGGGCACTACAAGAATGATTGCCCAAAGGTAAAGAAGAAGGAGGAGAAATCAAAGAAGAAGAAGAAGGCCTTGAAGGCCACATGGGATAAATCGTCCTCTAGTTCTTCCGAAGAAGAGAAGGAGGAGAAGAGTACTCGCCATGTAGCACTCATGGCCATTGAAGATCAAGAAAGCAGTGATGAATCCATGGACTCCTCAAACGCGGCTTCATCATCTTCAGATGATGAAGAGCTAATTTCTCCCGAACTAGACAAATGTTATAGAACTATTGCATGTTTAACCGAATTGTTAAAGAAGTCAAAAGAAAAGGTTAAATCATTGAAAGTAGAAGTAGAACAATTGAAATCCTCTAAGGATGAGGATATTGATGATTTGCATGTAGAAGTGTTAGAAGATGAGAACAAAACCTTGAAAAGTGAGGTTGAGAGACTCAAGAATATTCTTGAGAAATTCTCAACTAGCACTAAGACTTTAGATATGATTTTAAATGCACAAAGGGTGGTTTACAACAAGGCCGGTATAGGTTACTGACCTCAAGAACCAACCTTTGTTTCTTTGATGTCTAGGACTCATGTGAGATCGCCTAAGACTTCTAGGGCTCAAAAGAAAGTGGTGAAGGCATGGGTGCCTAAGTAATGCATTGTAGATGCTTTAGGTCCCAAGATTTGGGTACCTAAATCCTCCATTTTTCGTATTGTGTAGGCTTTGATTGAGGGGGAGCATCTATCAACTTGGTTCGTTAATAGTGGGTGCTCCAAGCATATGACCGGTGATAGATCTTTATTCACTACCCTTCAAAGTAAAAAATAGAGGTAATGTATCTTTTGGTAACAATGGTAGCCTTAAGGTTGTAGGGATAGAAGACATTCAAATATTCGAATGTCTTAGGATTAAGAATGTCCTTCTAGTCAAGGGGATGATATTTAATCTCCTAAGTGTCAGTCAATTGTGTGATGCGGGTTACACAATTGATTTTCATTCAAGTCAATGTCTAGTTAGACAAAATGACACACTTGACACGGTACTAGTAGGCACAAGGATAGATAACATTTATCAAGTTTCTTTTAAAAGTGCTATTAATGATTTTGTTAAGTGTTTCATGTCAAGAGAAGATGAGTCCATCTTTTGGCACTAGAGATTGGCACACATGAATATGAAGAATATCCAGAAGTTGTCCAACAAGGGACTAGTTCAGGCTTACCAAGCATCAAGTACGAAAAGGACAAACTTTGTGATGCATGTCAAATGGGTAAGCAAACGAAATCTTCACACAAAGGTAAAAGCGCTGTAAATACTTCTACCGCTTTAGATTTACTACACATGGATTTATTTGATTGTAGTACAATTATATCTTTGAATGGTAGTAGATATTGTTTTGTAATCATTGATGATTTTACTAGATATACTTGGACCTATTTTCTAAAATATAAGGATCAAACCCTAGATATTTTTATTTCATTTTGTAGAAGAGTTGAAAATGAAAAATCATCAACAATTAAAACAATTAGGAGTGATCATGGAGGAGAATTTCAAAACCAAAGATTTTTAGAGTTTTGTCAAGAGAGAGGATATAGACATGAGTTCTCCACTCCTAGAACATCACAAAAAAAATGGTGTTGTAGAGAGGAAGAACCGAGTCTTACAAGAAGTTGCACGGAGCATGCTCAATGAGTACTCCTTACCGAGTTACTTATGGGCTGAAGCTATGAATACAGCTTGCTACATGCAAAATCGAGTCCTCATACATAGATTTTTAGGGAAGACTCCTCACGAACTTTGGTTTGTAAAATCATCTACAGTTAAACATCTTAGGGTGTTTGGGTGTAAGGTGTTTATTCTAAACACCAAGGATCATCTTGGAAAGTTCACAGTGAAAGATGATGAAGGGATACTGGTCGGGTACTCCCAGGTCAGCAAAGCTTATCGAGTCTACAACAAAAAGTCTAGATTGGTCGAAGAATCTTCTGATGTTGTGTTTGAGGAAATTCCAAAAGCAACTGACCAATCAGATGATGTAGAAGGAGTTCAATTCGAACTTAGGAAACTAGGTTTGGATGGAAGTCCGTGTGTTGAAGATAGTGCTGATGAATCAGATGACGGTGAGCCTAGACAACACATAGATCAACCGAATCCTGAGGCTGAGCCTGTGTCTAGTGACACCATCCAATAAGCACCTCCAACACCAAGCCAAACTAGGATAGCCTCTAGTCATCCCCAAGACCAAATTGTTGGAGATATCCATTATGGAGTTAGAACTAGATCATTCTTTAGGAATGAGGCTAATGAAGTTGCCTTAATTTCAGAAATTGAACCTAGGAAAATTGACGAGACATTGAATGATCCCGATTGGATCATTGCCATGCAAGACAAACTAGGTCAATTCGAGAGAAGCCAAGTTTGAGACTTAGTCCCTAGACCTAAGAAGACCACCATTATTGGAACCAAATGTGTCTTCAAAAATAAATTGAACCATAAGGGAGAAATCGTAAGAAACAAGGCACGTTTGGTAGCCAAGGGCTATAGTCAAGTTGAAGGCCTTGATTACGATGAGACCTATGCTCCCGTGGCACGATTAGAATCCATCCGATTGATGCTTGCATTTGCAGCACATCGAGGTTTCAAACTCTATCAAATGGATGTCAAATCGGCCTTCCTAAATCGTTTCATAAGTGAAGAGGTCTATGTTGAACAACCTCCGGGGTTTGAGATTTCTAAATTTCCAAACCACGTGTTCAAGCTCAAAAAGGTGCTCTATGGCCTTAAACAAGCACCTCGTGCTTGGTATGAAAGGTTGTCGACATTTCTTATCGAAAAAGGATTTGTGAGAAGACAAATAGACCCTACACTATTTCTATGAAGAGATGATGACAATATATTTGTAGCCCAAGTATATGTCGATGACATAATTTGTGGATCCAACAATAAGGGATATTTGAATGAATTTATTGGATACATGGAGAGTGAATTTGAGATGAGTCTAGTGGGAGAATTGACTTTCTTCCTTGGGCTCGAAATCAAACAAACTCGAGATGGAATCCATGTGCACCAATGCAAATACACTCAAGAGATGCTCCGAAAATTTAACATGAGTGATTCTAAAGAGGTAACCACTCCCATGGCGACGAATACACGATTAGACAATGATGAGAGTGGTAAGCCTGTTGACCTAACCCAATATCGGAACATGATAGGTAGTTTGCTATACCTCACAGCTAGTCGACCTGATATTCTTTTTGCTGTGGGTATGTGCACTAGGTACCAAGTTTGTGCCAAGGAATCACATTTAATTGTTGTTAAAAGAATTCTGAGATACCTAAAGGGTACAATTGGAGTTGGTCTTTGGTACTCCTGTACCGAGTCATTTGACTTAATTGGCTACACCGATTTCTACTATGCTGGGTGCAAGTTGGATAGGAAGAGCACAAGTGGGGGTTGCCAATTCTTAGGATCATCATTAGTTAGTTGGTTAAGTCGGAAGCAACATTGTGTTGCTCTCTCCACGACCAAGGCAGAATATATCGCCATGGGAGAGAGTGTATCACACTTGTTGTGGATGATTCATACACTAGAGGACTATGGATTAACCTACAAGGGTGTGCAAGTGTTGTGTGACAACATAAGCACAATAAACCTAACCAAGAATCCAGTCCATCATTCTAGGACCAAGCACATTGAAGTACGTCACCACTTCATTAGAGATCATGTTGCTAGAGGAGATATTGTACTCTCACATGTAAAGTCAAAATCGAACCTACCGGCCACTTCACTAAACCACTCCCTGAGAATGAATTTAGTTTCTTACGAAGGGTATTAGGAATGTGTCGTGTATCATAGGATTGAAAAGCATATAAAACCCTTCATGATCATTCAAAATTGTTGGGAGCAATTATTGGGCAACTCGGGGGCATCTCACACAAATTATAAGGTTTAACAAAATGTTTTTGTTTGCTAGAAATGGGGTGAGATGTTAGGATCAAGCTAATTACTCAAAATGTTAATGCATCCCTTGAGAAATTAGGTTGACGAGATAATAATCATTAAGTTGACCAAGTATGAGGAAAACCAATGCATACAACATGTGTATTTGGCTCCATTATCATATTTGGACATTCCAATCAAGGAAACTTGATTGGAGACTTTATTTTGGTACAAACATGTTTAAAAATTGAATGGATGTTTTGATTGATTTTGATCTCACTTGGTTGGAGAAAATTGATTTGTTGAATCATAAGGACATAACTCTTGATTGCAAATATGGATGAGGGAACCTCTTAGGGTTCAAAGGGAATCAATTCTAGTTAAATTAGGGGTTGTTAGGGTTGTTTGAAACGGGAATTTCAGTTTCCTCTGATATCTGATCGGTCCATAGACCGATCAGGACTAGGATGATCGATCCACAGACCGATCAGTGAGCTCACAAAAGGCTCACAATCTTCTGTTCGATCCCTGATCGATCCACAGACCGATCAGGCACCTCCCTGATCGGTCACCGGACCGATCAGGAGTTGGCATGATCGGTCCAAATGACTGATCAAGCTATTTCGTGATAAGTCACAGAAATTCCTCTGTATTGGACCTGATTGGTCCACTGACCGATCTGTGCACCTTGGTGATCGGTCCACAGACCGACCAGAAGGATCATGAAAATTCTCACAAACTCTCTGTTCACTTCCTGATCGATCGGCAGACTAATCAGGGGCTTTCCTGATCGGTCACCCGATCGATCAGGACACAGCCAGACCGATCAGGATGAAGCCTGATCGGTCTGGGCGTTCCAAGATCGAATGGTCGATCGATCGATCGCATTAAATTTTGGTTGGTGGATCGGTCCACCAACCTATTAACTCTCTATTCACTTCATCTCAAAACCCTAGCCGACCCTTCAACCTGAGAACCTTCTTCCTATAAGCTCTAGCGTTCTCTCTTTTCTTCCTTTGTGCAAGCTCTCTGAGTGTTCAGCGAGATCTGGTGTTGCGAGTTTGAGCTTGAGTCCTCTGTGTTGTCTCAAGCGAGCCATCTGTGCAGCACTCTGTGTGGTCTCCACAAGCTGTCGATCTTCTCTCCTGCTCGAAGACGTTCATATCCCCTCTTGCGCAAGTTTTTAGCTAGTGTTTCTTTCAGCAAAACTCACTCGATGGCACCCAAGTGAGTGTGTTTATCATTTGTGCAGTTTTTCTTTGATGACTATCTTGTGAACTGTGATTTTGTGAACTAATCATGGTTTTCTATTTGTTGTACCGTGCCCTCAACCCATTGTTCCTTTGGTTGTGTGGGTTATTGTTGTTTTTGCCATGGCCTTCCCATGACCTAAATCTTTTCAAACCAACTTTATTTTCATTTGATCGAACCTCACTGATAAACCCTGTGATTCTGTCACCCCTGACTCTATCTAGGAGTATTTTTTCAGCCATCCCAGGCCGAGAGGTCTTTGTGAGCCTACCGGTGATTTCCCCACGTTTGCTGCTCTCAGCTTATCTCCACCAGATTATGTTCTTTTCAAAATCATAGTTAACTGTCTTGTGCCCATTACCTAGAAGCCCCTAGCAGAGATTCGTTCTTTTCACTGCTTGATGCTCTACGGGATGCATCGGCAGCTAGACTTTGACATCGTGACGACCATCTATTTCTCTATTATCTTCTACAGTCAGATCGACCGTCAGACAGTCTACATGCCTTTTGGACACATCATTACTGAAAGGCTTCATTCAGTCGGTATTGATATAACCAAGGGCAGGACCGAGCCGATGGTTCGGCAGGACTGCCGACTTGGCCGACGCGGGTTCGCCAAGGCTGGCATTATTGTCGGACCTCAGGGTCTTAGATGGAAGGATGGTTGGGGACTAGGGGAGTTACCTATGGTCGCGCATATTCCAGGAGCTGCAGACTAGGCTAGACATCATGGTGCTCCTGCTACCGCGGGAGACTACTACGAGGTGGAGCCTGATCTCCGCTGGCAGATTGCTGAGCTGGAGCAGACTGTCCAGCATGGACTTCATATTTCGGAACTCTGGCGGCAGGATGTCAGGTCTGAGATCTCTGGGTTACGTGCTGATCAGCGGGCGACTGATTCGAGGATTTCTGTGATGCACGATCAGCAGCAGGCATGGTTCGAGGAGTGGCGCGCGTGGGCAGCTGGTCACCTGTACCAGTCTACACTTCATGGAGCTGCACCCTCCAGCAGTACTGCCCCAGGGTCTTTTCTACCAGACGACGACACTGCATATGACCCCATGCAGTCGGACGACCTCGCCTCCCCCCCTCCCGCCGAGGATTGATTGTGGCTATACTCTGACTTTGATCTTACTTCTATGAATTTATGATGTATTTGACTATTTCACTATCTGGCTATTATGCCTATCTGACTGTATGCCCTTATGATTACTACTTTATGCTAGGTTGTTCATTTTCATATTCATATGATGCATATGATTGTCTTAACCTACTTTATCTTTATCATATGTTTTCATATGCCCTTAACACTTATTCACATCCTTTGTTTGTTTGCAGGAAAACCCTAGGTTAGAGGGGGAGGAATTTTTAAACTTAACAACCAGTCTACACACTTTTCGGTGTTTGACAAAGGGTGAGAGTGTGGTTAGTTAAGTTTGGGATAATTATGATTTTAACTGTTGTAGGGGGAGGATCCTGATTCTCCTACGATGGTGAAATTTGAGACAATTGATTTCAAATCCATAAACATACAATTGGGTTGTCAAACAATAAAATGGGGGAGACTGTTGATGCAGTCTGACCCTGATTGTTGTTTTGGTGTTGACAGCGATTTTAGTTTAGATTAATGAGAAGAGTCTGGTTTAAGTCCAGGTCGGGGACCGGGCACGACTCATGGTGAGTGAAGCCAGGTCCTAGTTTGGGAAGCTAGGTTGATTGTGTTAGTGATATGAGAGAAGTGTCCTAAGGCAATCACCTTATGATTGTAAACATTTATTTTAATAAATGATAATTCACTATTTGAGTATACATGTTAGTGTATTTGATTAGGATCTTAAACTCATCTACTGAATGTCCGCAATACAATTCACAGCATAAGAGAATTTGTGATGGGATCACAACTAGTGATTATCTCTACATGTGCAATTCTGAAGTATTGAAATTATCCCTAGTCGATGAATTGATAAAAACAGACACTATCAATTCTGTTGAGACTAGCATGAGTTATTCTCTAATCAGCTGATTCTCACTGGCTGGTGACATTGGGATGTCCAGAGATAAACATGGATGCTAGTTAAGGGAACTAATTCATTGGAGTGACTAGCTGTAAGACTTCATATGGTTATCTATATAGATATGTCAATGAAGTTCTTACTGCAGCTTAAGTGCGATGTTCCTTTGACTTGCGGTGTTCAAGTCATCTTGGTCATGGAGACTTATACTTTAACATCTTAAGCAACCATCTCCAAGGAGGTGTGGACCCAAGATGATTGGGTATGAGCCGAAGTGCCCGAAAATGTTTGAACAGCCTACAAAGGATTCACCACTCCTTGCGAGGAGATGTATACCCAGGCCTATCGTCGGATTGTTACTCAAAACCTCTGGCCAGAGTATATCATGTTTAGAGTTCGAGTCTATTAAAAACATGAGAGTAATTAGAAATCCAAAGGACGAGAAAGATACTACTTGGGCTAGGTGTGACGTAGTCAGTCTAGTGGGGACTGACACAAACAGACCATGTCTTGAACCAAGTGGGTGTAAGGTGGTGAAGGGAATGGGGCACGATTCATTAGAGCTGCTGAAGGATTTCAAAATTACTTCTGAGGTCAACCGTTGATCTTTCGATTAATTGGGGGTCATGATGTACTACTAGGTGTCACTCATGATCGTTATATAATTAGTTTATTATAGACGGCCAACATAAATCGAAAGCCTATTTAGTCACACGCACTACGAGTAATCCAAGGGATTTAAAACGAGTTGAAAATTGGATTTTCCGATCAAGAGAAATAAGTCGAATCTGAGTTAATCAGAGGCGCAACGGAAGCTAAAAATGGCTAAGTCTTTTGAAGGCTTATTGGGCGAATTAAATAAGTTTAATTCGCGACAGTTCGGCTCGGTTTGGCCACCCAAAGAGGGTGCTAACCCTCTTTGGGTTGGCCGGCCACATCAAAGGGGATAAACCAATTTATTTGGTTTAATTAATAAAATAAATCTAGCGCGATTTGTTTTATAAATTATGGATAAATAAATTTGTATAAAGAAATTTATATAAATAAATTTATAGAAATTTATTCTATTTTTATGGAAATTAAAATGATCCATGGAATGGTTTATTTTAATTTTATAAAATCAATTATGAATTGATTTTTCCATAATAAGAAAGTTTATAAATTTCTTATAAAATTTATTCCATAATAAAAGGAGAGAAGGTATTTGTTTTATTATAAAGTTAGTTATAATAAAACTTGGCTTAAACGGAATAATTAATAAGAGAATTTATAGGATAAATTTCTTATGAAAAATTCCGTTAAAGAGGAGACTTGGCAAGGGAGAAGCAACTATATAAGGAACCAAAGGCAAGCCTTGAATTCCCAATCAATTAATCAAGAGATTAGTTGCTCTCTCTCTCTCTCTCTCTACACGCCTCTCTCTCTCTCTAGGGCCGGCGCCCCTCTCTCTCTAGGGCCGGCTCTCTCTCTCCCCTAGGGCCGGCGCAAATCCCAAGGTGGGCGTGAGCTTCATCCACCAAAGAGACCCCGAAGAAGAAGAAGCGGATCGCGTCTCCTTCCTTCCCTTAACGGAATTTTGATTCCGTTTCTTGGTGGTTAGTTTCCTATCTTTTCTCTTGTTCTTCTAGTTGTGCCTTCCGAGAATCTAGTAGTTCTCGTCGGCACAAAACTCGTGACTTTGTGAAGTCATCCCGAAGAGAACTCGGCGTGGACGCGAATAGAGGCGCAGCTTCCAAGGGACGCTACGGTTGGATCTCGTCCCTTACTTCGAGTTACGAGAGGTACTTAGTAAATTAATTTACTTTTCTGCAAAGTTTTAATTTATGATTATGTCAACACATCATAAGGTTGCATGCTAGATACGTGGTTAAAATAATTTAGGAAATTATTTTATGCTAACTCTTCCGCTGCACGTAAAAATTTAAAATTTTACGAACTTGTATCCTTGTCGACATGCACCCGGACCCAGCAGTGGTATCAGAGCCGGTTAGTGTTCGACATAATCATATAATTGTTTTGCGGAAAACTTTGTTATAATCTCAATTTTGGAAAAAATTTTCCAATTATGGAAACTTTCAAATTATAATAAATTTTAGATTTAGGAATTTCTAAGTTTGGAAATCCTCATGAAATTTCGCAAACTTTTGAAATTTTCTAATTTCTGAAATTTTATAATAATTGTGAAAACTTCCCATCTTTGGAAACTTTCCAATTTTGGAAATTTTTCTATTTTAGAAATTTTCCAATTTTAGAAATATATAAGTTTTCTTTGTACCAGAAACTTACAATTATTCTGAAAACCAATTTATGAAATCTCGCAATTTTGGGCACTTTCTTTCAAGAAAGTCTAGACAAATTCATGGACTGTTAATTGACAATTAAATTTGAATTGGTTTTTAAATTGACAACAAAATTCTTTATTTTGGATTGAGCCTCGGGGAGCCGTCCAATTTAAAGTTAGTTGTTGTAATTTAATTTCCCAATTTTAAATTGAAATTGTCATGTTTGATTTGGATTGAGCCTCGGGGAGCCGTCCAATTGGATTTACAACAAATTACTTTTCATTGGGTATCTGAGCCTCGGGGAGCCACCCTTAGAAAACGATTTGTTGTAATTAATTAAATCCATGAATAAAATATGTTTTAAGAGGTGATGCTCTTACATATTGTTGTCTCCAAAATTAATTAGGAAAATGGTTTCCTATAGAGTTTTCTTAAATGAGATTTTCATGAAAATAATATGTAGTTGAATTAAGGGATTTGTCTCTTAATTTAATAAGATTTGATTTAGAGAAATCAAAGTCTTAAACATATTATTTCCGAAATTGATTATGACAATTTAGGAAATTGTTTCCCAAAATAATTCCTTAAATAAAGTATGAAATTATAATTAGGAAATCCGGTTCCTAATTTAATCAATGAGACTNACTATCTTGTTTTCCTACTTGGCCACTAACTATAATGGAGGTTGCATCAAGATCATGAGAGAGGTGTCACTTTCCTAACGTTATACTCGAATTTCTTAAATTAGTACTCAATTTCAAACAATTTATACTTATATTTTCACAATGTATACTAAAATTTTATTATTTTGTACTCATAATCTACTTTGTCTTGGCATTCTCTTGATAGTAAAATAATAAGGGTAGCAACTTATCTTGATTTCCTACTTGGCCACTAACTATAATGGAGGTTGCATCAACATTATGATAGAGGTACCACTTTCCTAAGCTTATACTCGAATTTCTTAAATTTGTGCTCAATTTCAGACAATTTATACTTATATTTTCACAATGTATACTGAAATTTTATAATTTTGTACTCATAATCCGCTTGCTCTTGGCATTCTCTTGATAGTAAAATAAACTTATCTTGTTTTCATACTTCATTCTCCCCTTCTCAGTGTTACATGTTCCATCTTAACCGATGTAAGGATAGTTCAAGATTCAGTGTTTATTCCCTAATTTCTTATTACCCAATCAAATGAATAATTCATGTAACCTCCCTCTCACCTTTCATTTGTTTTATCATAATCAACAAACTCTTGTATTGAGAATCTAAAATAATTCAAAATAATTACCCTTCATTTGCTATATCGATCTTCTCTAGAATTCGAACTACATTAACTCAAAATAATTCAAAACCACTAATGACTACATATCATAACCAACATTTAACATTTTTCTAAATTTCAACAGCAAAACATCCACTTTTCATAATATTAAGCAACTCACAATCATAATCACTTAGGATAAAGTTGATCAAGATCAAAATATCTATAAATACACCAACTTACAACCTAAACATGTTTTCCATCAAAAATCATTATCACATGGGATTAGTAAAGACTACTTTTTTATAATTCCATTTTCATCTACAAAATAATCGCTGCCATGTGTGTCCGATAAGTGTCCATCTTTACCTCTTTTTCATAATTCCACATTTCATGTTTGTCATGCGCCAGGCACTCGATCCATAAACAGGTGAAGATGCCACAGTCAAGAGTCGCACCTTGATGACAACACTTTGTTTTGGTTACTGTGATTTTCCCAATGTCAAAGCCCGAGAAATGCATCATGTATCCAGCCAAAAATTGTGTCTGCAAATATTGGTTATGCTTTAAAATTTAAGTTTTAAGTGTTATTGAAATACAAATGATGAAACTCACATAATCTTTTGTTGTCCCAAAAGAAGATGGATGAGGCTTTGAGTTCATCATCTTGAATTTATCTTCTGTTGTTGAATAGATTAACAGAAACCAATGTCATCCATAGTTCAAGGGAAAAAATAATATATCTGCATCTTTTAAATAAATTTGCATTTAGATGTTTTAGTTGGTTCCTTGTTACAGAAGTCAATTTTCCAACAAAATCCTCATACACCCCATTTCGCAACAGTCAATTGTTCTATGTCGTTCCAGTTTATCAAACACTTCTCTCTACATGTGGAAATAGAGTCATAATTCATATTTTAAACAAAAATTAAAGAATTCAATTGTAAGGTCAAAGAACAACAAAAACCTGAACACCCATGTCCATGCAGAAAATTTCGAACCCTTTCTTGAGACTTTGCGTTGTCATTATTCTCATGTAACAATCAATAATTTTCGATCTAACTGGATTACGAAATAAAAATTCACAGAATTGGAGCTCGTCGAATACCACATTATCTTCCTCCTACACGACAACACTGTAAATACGAAAATTTATTTTATATTACACTATAAAGGAATAATATTTCAGAAAATGAACCATATACAAGATTAGCATACTCCAAGTTATCTCGAGAAAGATATTCTGTTAACATCTTTCGCTCTTCATCTGTTACTTTTTCGTATCCACAAAAATATCCTTTTTCTCTAAATTCATTCATCACATCCTCAACAACATTCCTTCCAATTGTAGCAATATCTATACTGGTGTCTCCCTATGTGGGAGATACATTCAGGAACATAATAAAAATAAATAAAAATATAGTTAACAACAAATAAATAAAATTAACCCTATTTTACCAATTCCAACACTACTATGTCAACGACTGATGCTAAAACCTCTTTGCCGCCTTCCTCCTACGTTTCAGTGTTGTACTCGACGGTGTAACATATATTTCAGTCTTTTTTTTTAATTCGGCCTACCCTTGTCCTTACCGTCATTGCAATGGACGACAGAAAATAATTGGTCCCGCCCCTCGCTAGTGAATTACCAACAATGCTCCCTGAGTCACTTTCATCATTAGGCCCCTATACAAAATGCTCTACTGATGTAATATTCTTTTCCACAGGCACTTCAAGAAACCCATCAATTTCACCTTCACCATCAACTTTAACTTCAACTCTCTTGTTCTCTTGTGTCCCACTGATATCTTCACTAGATTCATCTTTCTCCTTGCTTTTACACTCATTTGCATTACTTACACATTCAATCTGTGGCTCATGTTGTGGCTCACCACAAATGTCTTTTGCTATCGGTTCACTATTCCACCAACTTGTACCATCAATGATTCCACCAGATTTTACACATTCTGGGCCCTTAAAAATTATAAGATTCTTATAGTAAATAAATATTTTGTCAACTTCATTTAACAAAATATTTAATTATTCATAATATTACCAAAAAACTTGCTCGCTTTTGATGAAAAAGTTTATCTTCATCCGGAAATGGTACCATGGACAATACCTTTTCACAATTAAAAATAAAAGGTCACTACAATTCATCATATTTGATTATGTATGCTATAAAATATGAACTTACTTTAGTATAGTCAATGGATTTAAATAACCTCTCAGCTAAATCAGGTTTTTTAGGTATCTTACTTTCACGCTAACGAAATAATCGGGGAAAAGTATGTAGAGAATGTACAACTCCAAGAGAAGGAATTCTTTCATATGACCATGCCTAAATAAATAAATTTATTAGTATAATAGTACAAAACAAAATAAAAGCATACTAAAATAACTCACCATCAAACTAACAGTTAAACTATCTAAATACTTCTTTCTTCGAACATTTCCTTCACCCTTTCCAATATATTTCAAAATTTGGTTGTTCAAAAATTTATATGTTGCATCTCCCCATGAATAATCAAAGAAGGTTGTCAGGTCATCAATGTATGGCATAATGAATCGAGGTGCTGAGTAGTTGTCAACAGGAAAAATGATTCAATTAAATACAAAACAAATAAATATCCTAACAAAATCATCAACATCTGAGTTATTCTCTGATCCAGCTAAAGAGTAAAGTCTCTCATAGATTGAACTTCTATTAGCGTTGCCAACTTTTCCTGAGAAAAATTGAGCAACAAATTTAGACTATAGATTTACATCTAGATCAACTGGTTGCCCTGCATAACGCAAGCCAAGAACAATGGAAAACTTTGGCGATATGAAGGGAATAACAATATTTTCACTAAACACAAATGAACGAGATTGCAATTGAAATCTTTTTAAAATTAGATCAACTCTGGAGTTGCTGATAGGCAATTTGGGCATCTTTAGCCATATATCAAGTGGAGTGTTTTCAATACTCTTCTTTTTTTGCTTATCATTCATTTTCGGGCTGACTTCATCCATGACAACTCTAAAAAAAGTTGGTGAACAACGTAACTGAGCTTTTTTGCCACTCTTAACCTCCTTAGCTTCTTTGCTACTCTTAACCTCATTTGCTTCTTTGCTAGTCTTGACCATCTTTGCTTCTTTACAACCCTTAACCTTCTTTCCAACCTCAAAATATCATTTC
Source organism: Boesenbergia rotunda (assembly GCA_024364735.1). Lineage (NCBI taxonomy): Eukaryota > Viridiplantae > Streptophyta > Magnoliopsida > Zingiberales > Zingiberaceae > Boesenbergia > Boesenbergia rotunda. The sequence continues at coordinate 25,719 of JAGFNQ010008758.1, read as the reverse complement.
TTAAATTTTTATATCATTTCTAAACCAAAAACATAAAATAAAATATCCAACACAATTTTAGCATTTAGACCATAAAGTAAACATTTGTCTACTTACAAACAATAAACATTCAATTTAATAATAATAGACAAAATTGAATATCATCATTAAACATAAACAATTTATCAATTGAAGAACTTTAACTCCCCACCTCTTGACACTATACTAATAGAACTCATTTCTCACATTAACCAAGACTAATCCCTCTTAAAACATTTATTGTTCGGTTGAAGAATTTATAGGTTCATAACAGTTAGATACTTCATTTATCTATAGAAAGGACAATTGTCTATTTACCTCGCTCTCACCACTTACCTATGATCAAGGAATTCTTAAATTTTTAAAGAATGATGAAAATAGTATTGATAAATTGAAATCTCATAGGAATAATAGCAATACACTCATATTAGGGTGAAGTTGTACTTAATCAATCACCAATCTTTTTTTAAAGGAATTAGGGAAATAAGAAAGACGATAATTAGGGAGTTCCGACTAACAGATTAAAAAACTACAAAAAATGAAGAAATTGACTATTTTTTGAGGTGATTGTCTGGCTTCGACTCTGTCTCTGGCGACGATGCTTGATTCAGTCTCCTCATCAATGGGTATGCTCTCGATCGATGGATCTTGACAGGTATAATCTTGCTTCACATTGTGTCGGGAAGAAATTGGGGAGAGGAAAATGGTAGATGATCCGGTCGGGTAAGTTTTTGGAGCTGATTAGGGGCCCGGTCGGATTGGGTCTGGGTCAGACAAAGTGGGTCGAGTTCAGTATCGGATTAGTGCGCTAGATACTGATCTAGCTAATGTTGGATCGGGTTGAACCGGCTAGAGGGGGTGAATAGACGGTAAAAAGAAATATGAAAAATGGAAGACACTCGTCTTTAAAAAAAAATTTGGTCGTAACTAAGGACGTTGCTTCCAAGGCAGTGGACGCTCAATAAAAATCTCCTTGTGGCGGAGAAGCCTTACAAAAGTAGCACACTAGACTTTTAGAGATTTTACAAGAATGAATAAGAATGATTGATTCCTAAAGCTAAATCTCTAAGCCTATTTATAGCCTAAGAGAATAAATCTGAATTGTTGATTTTTGATGAATTTTCTCTTGGTCGTTGATCCATGGATATAATCTGGACAGTTAATCTTGGATGAGATTAAACTGCATCCATTAAATCTGATTAAAGGATAAGGTTATCCTTTAGAAGATAAAGTTTAATTAAAACTTTGCTTCTATTCGCAGCAGGTGATTAACTTTATCTTCAGCTCACATCAACTTATTCACATCACCTGTTTATCCCATTTGGTAAGTATGGAGACATCCAGTAGTGTGGTCACAGGTTCGAATCTTCTTGGCACCAAATAATTTTCTTTTTTCTTTTGGGCGCTTGGACCAGTCTTTTTGATTCTTCGTCTTCTGGGTGATTTCCGGCCAACCGGAGTTAGGCTCACCCGAACTCGACTTCGGCCTTTCGCCCCTCAAGCGTCCTTCCTCCCGGCTTCTTGTCCCTCGAACACCGCGCACATCCTTCTCGCTCCACCGGCGTACTCTTTCGCAGCTTCCGCGTCCCTCGGATTGTACCAAGCCCGTCGGCTCACTTCCCCGCACAATCCTTCTAGTCCGCTAAGTCTTACGCTCGATTTCCTCCGTACCTAAGCTCCTGCACACTTAGCAAAGGGATTAAAACCAACAGGACCTAACCTAACTTGGTTAATCACATCAAAATCAACCGGGGCACCAACAATCTCCCCCTTTTTGATGTCCATCAACCCAAGTTTAGTTAGGGATATCAAAATAAAGAAATATACATAATAATGTAAACAGTTTAAGTTCAAAAAAATTTTAATTTCGAGTAAATTAAAATTCTACCCCTTAACTTAATACTATTCCTCCCCCTTTGATCACATCAAAAAATTGGGAAATATAAGTAGGGAAGAAGAAAAAAATTTTTTGAGTGCGATTAAAAATATTCTAAGTGAAAAAAAATCGCGTTGCCATAGATTTTTCAAATTTTAAAAAGACATATTTTTTCAAAGTTATTCCTTTTTTTTTAAAAAAATGTCTTAAATAAAATCTAATTTTTTTTTATAAAATCCACAGCTAATGAGGAGTTCCAAAAAAAATCGAATCCAGTCAAAATATTTTTTATCGAATTTTAAAAAAAAATCATATTTCGATAAACAATTCATAAAAAATCGAAAAAAAAATCTGAATATTTTTGTTAAAGTTGAAATGAAGATATGAGTTTGGACAAAAATTTTGAGTTTTAAATTCGTTTATCAAGTCCAAGAATGACAAACTAACATATAAGAGTTCTTGAAGAATAAATTTTAAAAAATTAGAAAAAATACTTCGAAAAATTTGAAAAAAAAAATTATAATGAGTCTTTCCCCTAAACACTTAATTTCAAATTTCGAGGGAAAAAAATATTTGAAAAAATATTGAAAGAAGTTTCAGTAAATAAACAGCATAATTATGCAAAAAAAATAAAGATATAATTTTTGTTAGAGAAACAAAATGCGCACATATATGATAACCAAAAAAAATTATCAATTTAATACAAATTTAGGAACCCAAAATAAGTTTCTATCTACATGATTAATTAAAAACTTAGGCGGAATATAGCTTTTGGGCACCTTTTTAAATTGACCCTTATGATTTTTAAAATACCAATTTAAATTATCAGGAAAGCTATTTTTCTTTTGGCATAAATATGCAATATCAAGCTCTAATTTTTGCACTAAGTTTTTCAAATTATCATTTTCATTTTCTAAAAATTCAGACGAGGATATAAGTGTTAATTCATTTTTTAATTTTTAATTTTCTTTTTCTAATCTACAATTAGATTTGAGCAAAGTTTTAACTCCTGCATATAATTGATCATGAGGAAGAAAACAAACCTCACTTACCGGGTCGCTTTCGAAAAGCGAGGTTCCTCTTTCGTCATCGGTTTCTTCTAACGTCTCTCCCCCTTCATCAGTGCTCCCTTCTTGATGATTTGCCATCAGCGCAAGTCCAGCGTATTCTTGGCCTTCCGACTCTTCTGACGAGGACTCATCCCAGGTGGCCTTCAGTGACTTTTTCTTCTTTGGCTGGTTTTTGAGTTTAGGACACTGGTCCTTCAGGTGTCCCTCCTCTTTACAGTTGTAGCATCTGATTATTCGCTTCTTTGGGGACCGTCTTCTTTTCTGCGTTCTTGAAAATTTATTAGCTTTAAAAAAACTTTTAAAAGAACTTACCATTTTTGTTGTCTCGTCGTCGGTCGAGGATTCCTCGTCGAATTAGATCTTCCTTGTGTTTAGTGCGACGATGCCTGCATTCTTATTCTTTTCTACAAAACGAGATTCGTGAAGTTCCAAAGTAGAAAATAATTGCTCTAATATACTTACCGCTAAATCTTTCGAAATGAAATAAGCGTCGATTACCGAGGTCCATTCCAGGGTTCTCGGAAATGCATTTAAGACATACCTTTGAGCGTCCCGACTTGTTACCTTTTCTCCGAGGTTTTCAAGGTCTGTGATTAGTTCCTTTACCTTGGCGTGTAAATGCGCAACTGATTCTTCATCCTCCTTTCGAAGGTTTGTCAGTTGGCTTCGAAGAAGGTCTCGTCGTGCTAGTTTTGCCTCTGAGGTACCTTCATGTAATTCCAGGAATTTCTCCCAGAGCTCTTTTGCCGAGTTGTAATTTCCGATGCGGTTGACTTCTTGTGCGGGAAGAACGGCTAGCAGATGAAATTCCGCTTTGCCATTTGCTACAAAGTCCGCTTGCTCCTTCTTAGTCCACGACTCTATTTCTTTATCCTTGTCGTTGTTGTCTTTTGGAACTGAAAAACCATTTTTCATAATTAATAGCAGTTCAATATCTGTTTTAAAAAATACCTGCATTCGGCGCTTCCACATCGCGAACTCCCCCTCAAACTTCGGCGGGTAGATTACGGCTCCAACCATTTTCTTGAAATTGCTGCAGTCGGCGATTAGTCCTTCTGCGACGACCTTGGCTCTGATACCACTTGTTGGATCGGGTTGGACCGGCTAGAGGGGGGTGAATAGACGGTAAAAAAAAATATGAAAAATGGAAGGCACTCGTCTTTAAAAAAAAACTTGGTCGCAACTAAGGACGTTGCTTCCAAGGCAGTGGACGCTCAATAAAAATCTCCTTGTGGCGGAGAAGCCTTACAAAAGTAGCACACTAGACTTTTAGAGATTTTACAAGAATGAATAAGAATGATTGATTCCTAAAGCTAAATCTCTAAGCCTATTTATAGCCTAAGAGAATAAATCTGGATTGTTGATTTTTGATGAATTTTCTCTTGGTCGTTGATCCATGGATATAATCTGGACAGTTAATCTTGGATGGGAGTAAACTGCATCCATTAGATCTGATTAAAGGATAAGGTGATCCTTTAGAAGATAAAGTTTAATTAAAACTTTGCTTCTATTCGCAGCAGGTGATTAACTTTATCTTCGGCTCACATCAACTTATTCACATCACCTGTTTATCCCATTTGGTAAGTATGGAGACATCTAGTAGTGTGGTCATAGGTTCGAATCTTCATGGCACCAAATAATTTTCTCTTTTCTTTTGGGCGCTTGGACCAGTCTTTTTGATTCTTCGTCTTCTCGGTGATTTCCGGCCAACCGGAGTTAGGCTCACCCGAACCCGACTTCGGCCTATCGCCCCTCGAGCGTCCTTTCTCCCGGCTTCTCGTCCCTCGGACACCGCGCACATCCTTCTCGCTCCACCGGCGTACTCTTCCGCAGCTTCCGCGTCCCTCGGATTGTACCAAGCCCGTCGGCTCACTTCCCCGCACAATCCTTCTCGTCCGCTACGTCTTACGCTCAACTTCCTTCGTACCTAAGCTCCTGCATACTTAGCAAAGGGATTAAAACCAACATGACCTAACCTAACTTGGTTGATCACATCAAAACCAACCGGGGCACCAACAGCTAAGAGGATCAGGATTCGAAACAACTTGAGACGGGGCCCAATCAGTGGCACCCGAGCAGACGTACCCGGCCGAGAACTTTAGCGGTCGGGGATCACCGGTCGGGAAAGTTTAGTCGAGATAAAAAAGAAGCGTTTTGTCAGATCTCTTCATGAGTGTTCGGTAAGCAATAGGCCTCCCAGGCGGGGTCTCCCGGTTCACCCAGAGTAGCCGACCCAGAGTGACAGGGTGGCCGACCCTGAGTGGCCGACCCCGACTGGCAGGGTGGCCGACCCAAAGTGGCCGACCCAGAGTGACAGGGTGGCCGACCCAGAGTGACAGGGTGGCCGACCCAGAGTGGCCGACCCAGAGTGACAGGGTGGCCGACCCCGAGTGGCCGAGTGGATCGAGACGACCTCGACTGGCAGGGTGGCCGACCCAGAGTGACAGGGTGGCCGACCCAGAGTGACAGGGGTGGCGACCCCGAGTGGCCGACCTCGACTGGCAGGGTGGCCGACCCAGAGTGGCCGACCCAGAGTGACAGGGTGGCCGACCCAGAGTGGCCGACCCAAAGTGACAGGGTGGCCGACCCAGAGTGGCCGACCCAGAGTGACAGGGTGGTCGACCCCGAGTGGCCGACCTCGACTGGCAGGGTGGCCGACCTCGACTGGCAGGGTGGCCGACCCCGAGTGGTTGACCTTGACTGGCAGGGTGGCCGACCCAGAGTGACAGGGTGGCCGACCCCAAGTGGTCGACCCTGACTGGCAGGGTGGCCGACCCAGAGTAGCCGACCCAGAGTGACAGGGTGGCCGACCCAGAGTGACAGACCCATGATGGCCGACCCAGGGTGGCCAACCCTAGAGTGAGTGAAGGGTCGCAGCAGCAGTAAAGATCATCCGAATCACCTCATTGTCAGAATAGGATCTTTGGCATACTCATAACCTGACAGAGCCGCCAACATTAATGGGGTCAGAGGGGACAACCTAGACAGACTGTCAGGCGGTTGTGGCAGTCTCACATAGCAGCTAAGGCTGTCATTAGTTCAGTCTGTCAACTGACCATTCCTTAATGAGACATGACAGCTCTGACAAGGCAGAGAGCTTCCCCTCCCCTATATAAACCCCCCTTGGGGCTCCAAAGAGGGGATCGCTGTCATTTTGCAACCTCAACTCCCCTTTGAGTGCCCCATTTCTGTCTGACCCGAGTGAGTCGTATTTGACCCATGATTAATCCCGAGCCTGACCCCCCCCCCCCCCCGCTACCGCAGACCAGGTAGTCTTGGTCAGACCGAGTCATCCGAGTGAGAACCGGTCTTCTCTTGTCGATAGGATCAAATTTGACGCCGCCTGTGGGAATCTGCCTGATTGAAAGATGAAGATGAGTGGCTCCAATAGGGTGACTATTACTCTCTCATAAGAAGACCTTGATCTGCTGGTAGCCGCTAAAGCGCAGAAATTCGCAGCAGAGCAGAAGACTGCCGCTCGCCCTACTCAGGAGGGTCCTTCCGAGCCAGCAGCTCGCGTTGGCACAGAAGGTGGAGTTCGCCCGGGTGAGGGCCCCTACTTCCATCAAGTGCTCTTCGACTCATCTGAGGGTGCGGGGCAGTCCGACCCAGTGGAAGTCTCTTCCAGCCAAGCAAGATTCAACAAAGGGAATGCGCCAATTATCCAGGCTCCAATCGAGCGCACTGGATTCCCCTTCTCTAGTCAAGTTCTGCAAGAGCCAGTCCCTAAGTATTTTCGGCTCTTGTCCATTCCAGAATATGAAGGAGCTACATATCTAGAGGAACACATGATGAAGTCTATGGATGAAGCCTTGCTGCATCAGTACACGTATGATATCAAGTGTCGAGCGTTCCTGACCACCCTGGCAGGTCCTTCTCAGTGCTGGTTCGACTGACTCCCGGAGGGGCCTGTGCGAAAGTTGGCCAACTTCAAAAGAACGTCCTACTGAAGTATACCTGACATAAGGAGACTCCTTGAGAACAATATCAAGGGCTTGAATGACTTCTTGAGGCAACGAAACCGTGACCTCCTTTGACTCGAAAGGAGAAGTATCAGCTAGATAATGATTCCAACGATAAGCTCACATCATAGTGGAAAAGGGTATTGTTGACCACCTCGACTAGGAAATGATTAGCTCTAACGAAGCACTTCCTTCTGATAGGGTCGAAGTCCGACTGATCGGGACATCTCAAGTCCTTGCTCGATGACTGGAGGCACCGCCAGTGAAGGAGCCTGCTCCTTCGCAGACTCGGCGATCGTGAGTTGCCGAAGTTCCTTGCTGATTGAAGAGGACAAAGGCGAATCTGCTTTTGTGGCAGGCGAAGAGGCGTCTAGAGCTGGATTTGATTGAGGAAATTCAGGATCAGACATCGGTCCGATCAACTGCTTACCGGCAAAGGATGTAGCGAAGATAAAATCCAGAGGTCATACCCTGGAGTTTCCAGGTCGGCGACCATGCATGGAAGAGAGTCAAACCGGTCGGGGAGGTGAGCAAGCTGAAGCCCCAATGGGGAGAACTCTTCCTGGTGATCGAGAAGTTGGGGACGGGAACCTATTATTTGCAAGATGCCCAAGGAAAGACGCTGAGAAGGCCTTGGAGTGCAACACACTTAAAATTGTATCGAGAGGAAAGTTGAGTTGGGTGATCCTTGTAATTGTATCATGTGAATATGATAGTGGAACTCAGGGCACCAAGAAGGCAGCTCTTGCAGGTTGTAAGTGGGCATGCTCCCACGCACCCACCGGACTCGGCGCCGATCGGGCGTGGCGTTCCACGTTCGATCGGGCCCGGTCGGGCGTGGCGTTCCACGCTCGGTCAGGGTAAGTTAGACGGTGTCCAGACTCTTGCTCTTGCAAGTTATAAGTGGGCATACTCCCACGCACCCACCGGACTCGGCGCTGATCGGGCGTGGCGTTCTACGTTCGGTCGGGCCCGGTCGGGCGTGGCGTTCCACGCTCGGTCAAGGTAAGCCAGACGGTGTCCAGACTCTTGCTCTTGCAAGTTATAAGTGGGCATGCTCCCATGCACCCACCGGACTCGGCGCCGATCGGGCGTGGCGTTCCACGCTCGGTCAGGGTAAGCCAGACGGTGTCCAGACTCTTGCTCTTGCTCTTGCAAGTTATAAGTGGGCATGCTTCCACGCACCCACCGGACTCAGCGCCGATCGGGCGTGGAGTTTCACGTTCGGTCGGGCCCGGTCGGGCATGGCGTTCCATGCTCGGTCGGGCCCGATCGATCGTGGCATTCCACGCTCGGTCAAGGTAAGTCAGACGGTGTCCAGACTCTTGCTCTTGCAAGTTATAAGTGAGCATGCTCCCACGCACCCACCGGACTCGGCGCCGATCGGGAGTGGCGTTCCACGTTTGGTCGGCCCCGATCGGACGTGGCATTCCACGCTTGGTCAGGGTAAGCCAGACGGTGTCTAGACTCCTGCCTTTGCAAGTTATAAATGGGCATGCTCCCCTACAACCATCGACCTCGCGGCAGACCGGACGTGGCTGCCCACGCTCCATTAAGGTCTCCCGAGCGACATTGAGACACTTGCTCTTTAGCATGTTATAAAGGTGATTGTTCACACGCCTTAGCTACTAAGCCGCTCTGCTCGGCACTCAGCTACTCAGCCGCTCTGCTCGACACTCAGCTACTCAGCCGCTTTGCTCGGGACTCAACCACTCAGCTTGGCACTCTCTGCTCAGCACTCAGCTACTCAACCGCTCTGTTCAGCACTCAGCTACTCAGCCGCTCTGCTCGGCACTCAGCTACTCAGCCGCTTTGCTCGACACTCAACCACTCGGCTTGGCACTCAGCCGCTCTGCTCGGCACTCTGCTACTGAGCCATTTAGCTACTCAGCCGCTCTGCTCGGCACTCAGCTACTCAACCACTCAGCTTGGCACTCAACCACTCTGCTATGTCATCTGCTCGGCACACCGTCATTCGGCTCTACCACTTGCAAGGTAATTAGTCGCTCTACTCAGTTGCTTGCCTGCTTAGCCATTGCTTAGTCGTTTACTCAGCTCTATGCCACATGCGTGGCACCCGCAACCATTTGCTTGGTTCGGCAAAAATGCTTAGTGGTTTTCCATACACAGATTCGTCACTCATCCAACACGATCCAATTGCTTGCTTGACATAACTAAATACTCTAGCGGTGACATTCTGAGGGATGAAATACTGATTAACTGGGTAAAATCCAGCCCGTGACTTCTGATTGGTTGTTCTTCTATCAAAGGAGATCCATTCCAACCTAATTCCAGGATGGAAAGTACGGGTGGAATAAGTCAAACTACTAGATTCAGTCTAGTTAGTCAGACTCGCACCTCCTTTGACTAGACTTGAAGGGGAGATATGTGATCCAGGGAGATAAACGTGTGGCAGATGCATTGATGGCTGACTTGACAGGGGACTCGACATTTAAGGATAAAAATCTTGAGGTCGTAATGAGGGTCAGGGGCACGAAAGTAGGGTTTATCCGACCGGGCAAGCAGCCTAGTCAGTCGGACTTGACGCCTCCTTCGACTAGACTTGAAGGGGAGGCTTGTGATCTGGTCGGGTAAGTTTTTGGAGTTGATTAGGGGCCCGGTCGGATTGGGTCTGGGTCAGACAAAGTGGGTCGGGTTCAGTATCGGATTAGTGTGCTAGATACTGATTTAGTTAAGAGGATCAGGATTCGAAACAACTTGAGACGGGGCCCAATCAGTGGCACCCGAGCAGACGTACCCGGCCGAGAACTTTAGCGGTCGGGGATCACCGGTCGGGAAAGTTTAGTCGGGATAAAACAGATGCGTTTTGTCAGATCTCTTCATGAGTGTTCGGTAAGCAATAGGCCTCCCAGGCGGGGTCTCCCGGTTGGGGTCACCCATGTTGGGACCGGATGCATGTTGACATGGATACGGGTTCGTAATTTTTAAAATTTTATTACGTGCAGCGGAAGTTTTAGCATAAATAATTTCTCAAATTATTTTAACCACGTATCTAGCATGCAACCTTATGATGTGTGGACATGATCATAAATTAAATTTTGCAGAAAGTAAACTAATTTACTCAATACCTCGCGTAACTCGAAGTAAGGGACGAGATCCAACCGAAGCGTCCCTTGGAAGCTCTGCCTCTATTCGCGTCCACGCCGAGTTCTCTTCGGGATGACTTCGCAAAGCCACGAGTTTCCTGCCGACAAGAACTACTAGATTCTCCAAAGGCACGATAAGAATATCAAGAGAGAGAGATGGAAACTAACCACCAAGTAACGGAATCAAGATTCCGGGGAGAGGAAGGAGATGCGACCCGCTTCTTCTTCTTCTTCAGCACCTTCTTGGTGGAGATGGCTCACGGCAACTTGAAGGGGCGCCGACCCTAGAGGGTGGTAGGGGCGCCGGCCCTAGAGGAGGTAGGGGCGCCGGCCCTAGAGGAGGTAGAGGGAGAGAAGGAGAAAGAGAGAGGGCTTGCTACTTGATCTCTTGAATTGATTTCTAAGCCTTACCTATGCACCTTTATATAGTAGTCTCTCCATTGCCAAGTCTCCCCTTTAACGAAATAAATTTTCATAAGAAATTTATCTTATAAATTTTCTTATAAATTATTCCGTTATGCCAAGTTTTATTATAACTAACTTTATAATAAAACAAACACATCTCCCCTTTTATTATGGAATAAATTTTACAAGAAATTTATCTTATAAATTTCTTATTATTTATGCTAAGTTTTTATTATAACTTAATTTATAATAAAAACAACCATGTCTCCTCTTTTATTATGGAATAAATTTTACAAGAAATTTATCTTATAAAATTTTCTTATCATGAAAAAATCAATTCATAATTGATTTAATAAAATAAAATAAACCAATCCATGGTTTATTTTAATTTCCATAAAAGGAATAAATTTCTATAAATTTCTTTATCATGGTAAATCAATCCATTATTGATTTATAAAATAAAATAAACCAATCCAAGGTTTATTTTAATTTCCATGAAAATAAATCTCTTTATATAAATTTCTTTACATAAATTTCTTTATATAAATTTCTTTATCCATAATTTTATAAAACAAATCGCGCTTGATTTATTTTATAATTTAAACCAAATAAATTGGTTTCCCTCCTTTATTGTGGCCGGCCAAACCAAAGAGGGTTGGCCGGCCACACCAAGCCAAAACCATTACGAATTAAACTTATTTAATTCGTCCAATAAGCCTTCAAAAGACTTAGCCATTTTAAGCTTCCGATGCGCCTCTGATAAATTCATATTCGACTTATTTCTCTTGATTGGAAAATCCAATTTTCAACTCGTTTTAAATCCCTCGGATTACTCGTAGTGCGTGTGACTAAATAGGCTTTCGATTTATGTTGGTCGTCTATAATTCATCAATTATAGAACGATCATGAGTGGCACCTAGTAGTACATCATGACCCCCAATTAATCGAAAGATCAATGGTTGACCTCAGAAATAATTCTGAAACCCTTCAGCAACTCTAATGAATCGTGCCTCATTCCCTTCACCATCTTATACCCACTTGGTTCAGGACATGGTCTGTGTGTGTCAGTCCCCACTAGGCTGACTACGTCACACCTAGCCCAAGTAACGTTCTCTCGTCCTTTAGATTCTAATTACTCTCATGTATTTAAGAGACTCATACTCTAAACATGTCATGCTCTGGCCAGAGGCTTTGAGTAACAATCCGACGATAGACCTTGGGTATACATCTCCTCGCAAGGAGTGGTGAATCCTTTGTAGGCTGTTCAAACATCTTCGGGCACTTCGGCTTATACCCAACCATCCTGGGTCCACACCTCCTTGGAGATGCTTGCTTAAGATGTTAAAGTATAAGTCTCCATGACCAAGATGACTTAAACACCGCAAGTCAAAGGAACATCGCACTTAAGCTGCAGTAAGAACTTCACTGACATGTCTATATATAGACTATCATGTGAAGTTTTACAGCCAGTCACTCCAATGAACTAGTTCCCTTAACTAGCATTCATGTTTATCTCCGGACATCCCAATGCCACCAGCCAGTGAGAATCAGCTGATTAGAGAATAACTCATGCTAGTCTCAACAGAATTGATAGTGTCCGTTTTTATCAATTCATCGACTAGGGATATTTTCAATACTTCACAATTGCACATGTAGAGATAATCACTAGTTGTGAATTCATCACAAATTCTCTCATGCTATGAATTGTATTGCGGACATTCAGTAAATGAGTTTAAGATCCCAATCAAATACACAAACATGTATACTCAAATAGTGAATTTTCATTTATTAAAATAAATGTTTACAATCATAAGGCGATTGCCTTAGGACACTTCTCTCATATTACTAACAACCCAGAGTAGCCGACCCAGAGTGACAGGGTGGCCGACCCCGAGTGGCCGACCTCGACTGGCAGGGTGGCCGACCCAGAGTGACAGGGTGGTCGACCCAGAGTGGCTGACCCAGAATGACAGGGTGGCCGACCCCGAGTGGCCGAGTGGCCGACCTCGACTAGCAGGGTGGCCGACCCAGAGTGACAGGGTGGCCGACCCAGAGTGGCCGACCCAGAGTGACAGGGTGGCCGACCCAGAGTAGACCCGACCACGGTTCGGAACCGCCGGTTCGACGGTTCGGAACCGCCGGTTCGACGGTTCATGGGAGGTCGACCCTTAACCTTAACCGCCTAAGACGGTTACGGTTCACGGTTCGGAACTGCCGGTTCACGGTCCGGTTCACGGTTCGCCACGGTTCGGCACGGTTCAAGATTATTATATTAAAAAAATTAAAAATAAAAATAAAAAAAAAATAAATTTTATTAAAAAAGGGCTTGCACTTATATAAGTTGCCTACGTATCCCCTTAGGGTATAGGGGAATCAAAGCCCACGTAGCTCTTTTACATTTTTACCCTTTTACATTTTTACATTTCTCACTCACTTGTATTTCCTCCCGTTCCCGTTGTATTTGTTCCTTCGGTATCAAATTCTTCGGCTTCGTCTTCTGAAAGTTGCATTCCTTGGATTCGCTTTTCAGCTCTGGTCCAATCATCAAGTAATGCTTGAGCTTCCAATGAGTCGGGAGACATGGTTGATCGTCGTTCATCTAATATGTTGCCGCCGGCACTGAACGTCTGCTCCACAGCAACAGTCGACACTGGAGAAGCTAAAATTTCTTTTACGATCACGGAGAGAACGGGAAAGCTTTGAGCCTTCTGTGACCACCACTTCAAGATGTCGAAGTCTTCGCTATCTGCTTCATTAAAATCAAAAGAAGTCGTAAAATAATTCTCAAGTTCCTGTGTGGAACTTGAGGATCCTCGTGGACGTTTCGTCCGTTCTTTTAATAAAAGTTGGGCTTTTGTAAGTTTTAAATTAGTAGTAGTAGGTTGTTGTGTTTCAGAAATATTAGTTTGTGTTCCATATTTAACATAATATTGATTATAAAGATCATATAAATAATTTCTAATATTATATACAATATTAGCTGGATCCGGAGAGGAAGAATCCTTAATAGGAATTAATGCGTCATAATATAAAGTTAGCATTTCTTGTAAAACTTCTAATTTAAATCTAGGATCTAAAGCAAATGCAATTAAATAAATTTCAGGAATTAAATAAAAATATTTTTCCCATTTAGTTTTCATAGCTATTATACATAAAGTTAAAGCTTCATCATTTACATGTTCATTTAATATTAATACTATACTACAAAAATTTACTAAAATTAAATGAGCAGTAGGATAATAAACACCAGAAAGTTGTTCAGTTGCATCGTTAAAAACTTTTAAAATTTCACAAATACTACTACAAATATTCCATTGTTGTGAAAATAAATATATATTGGTATTACTATTTTGTGCAAAAAATAAACATAATAAATCTTTATATTGAAAAGAATCTTGTAATAATTGATATGTTGAATTCCAACGTGTTGGAACATCACGTGGAAATTTTTTTGGTCGCATTCCATTAGCTTTACAAAATCTACCCCATTGTTTCATCATAGATGGATGAGACCATAAATATGAAATTGCGGTTCTAATTGGTTGAATATAATTTTGTAAAAGTTTTAATCCATCTTGAACACATAAGTTTAAAATATGGCATACACAACGAATATGAAAAAATAAACCACCAATGACAGGTTGACAAATAAATTTTAATTCATCTATTGAAGCGGTATTAGGACTAGCATTGTCTAATGATATTGAAAAGATTTGATGAGTCAATCCATATTCTTCTAAAACTATGTGTAATAATTGTGCAATGTTATGAGCAGTGTGTGATTCATCAAAAACTCTATAAGCTAATAATCTCTTTTGAAGGATCCAAGAGTTATCAATCCAATGGCATGTTATACCCATATAAGAATGAGTTTGCCAATGATCACTCCAAATATCGGAACATAAAGAAACTTTATTATTTAATTTACTAAATTCTTCAATTAAAATTTTTTTTCCTTGTTTTACTAATCTTTTAATTGTACGAGTTAGTGTAGTCCTAGGTACACGTTTAGCAGCAGGATTAAGAGATTCTTTACACAAATCTTCAAATGTGCATTTAGCTCCAAAACTAAAAGAAAGATGTTCTACGGAAACAAATTTAGCTAATGATTCTCTTAATTTATTATCTGAATATAAAAATAAACCAGAATCAGTACTACTACCGCTAGAAAATCTAGATAATTGTGTTTGAGAGCGGTCAAGCCCATATTCCGTCGGGTGCTTCGTTTCTACATGTCGTTTCAACGACCCATAGCCGCCGCCGGCTTGGAATTTGTAGGAAGCATTATAATGCTTGCATTTTGCACGCATTTCTCCCGACGGAAGTGTGACTTTCTCAAAATGTTTAGTAAAAATAGACGATTTTAAAGGAGCATTATCCCGAACCTTAGAAGTAATCGCATCGGTACTTCCTTGCGTTTCGGGGATCGGAGGGCATTGGGGCTGAGCCTCGGTCTCATCATCGGTGGATTGAATTTGAAGGTTGGGATCCTCGTATGCAATTTCTTTTCCCCTCCGAGATCGAGATGATGAAGCTCCGCGTCCGCCTCCGCCTCCGTGACCTCCTTCCATTATCGTCGACGTCGATGAAGAACGTGAAGAGAAGTTGAGAGTTAGAGAGTTGAGAATGAGAGATTGAGAGAAGAGAAGTTTTGTGAGTGAAAATGATGAAATGAGCTCCCTATTTATAGAGTTCGGATCATAACGGTCACTAAATCCTAGCCATTGATCAAAAAACGGTCAAATGATCTCATCCGTCCAAAAAAAAACAAAAAAAAACTCAAACGGCACTGAACCGGCGGTTAACCGCCGGTTCAGTGCCGTTGGAACCGGCGGTTAAGTTCACGGGTTCTGGCGCCCGGAACTGGAACCGGCCCGGCATCTTGCCGGGCCGGTTCCGGTTCGGCCCGGCGAACCGGGTCAACGGGCCAACCGGCCCGGCGAACCGGGTCAACGGGCCAACCGGCCCGTTGACCCGGGCCGGTTCCGGGCCGGGTCCGGGCTGGACCCGGCCCGTGGTCGGGTCTAACCCAGAGTGGCCGACCCAGAGTGACAGGGTGGTCAACCCCGAGTGGCCGACCTCGACTGGCAGGGTGGCCAACCCCGAGTGGCCGACCTCGACTGGCAGGGTGATCGACCCAGAGTGATAGGGTGGCCGACCCTGAGTGGCCGACCCCGACTAGCAGGGTGGCCGACCCAGAATAGCCGACCCAGAGTGACAAACCCAGGATGGCCGACCCAAGGTGGCCGATCCAGGGTGACAGACCCAGGGTGGCCGACCCTAGAGTGAGTGAAGGGTCGCATCAGCAGTAAAGATCATCCGAATCTTCCCATTGTCAGAAGAGGATCTTTGACATACTCATAACCTGACAGAGCCACCAACATTAATGGGGTCAGAGGGGACAACCTAGACTGACTGTCAAGCGGTTGTGGCAGTCTCACAGAGCAGCTAAGGCTGCCATTAGTTCAGTCTGTCAACTGACCATTCCTTAATGAGACATGACAGCTCTGACAAGGCAGAGAGCTTCCCCTCCCCTATATAAACCCCCCTTGGGGCTCCAAAGAGGGGATCGCTGCCATTTTGCAACCTCAACTCCCCTTTGAGTGCCCCATTTCTGTCCGACCCGAGTGAGCCGTATCTGACCCGTGATTAATCCCGAGCCCGACCCCCCGTGCTACCGCAGACTGGGTCGTCTTGGTCAGACCGAGTTATCCGAGTGAGAACCGGTCTTCTCTTGTCGACAGGATCAGTAGAGTTGCCTTGATTTTGCTAGTTAGGGTTTTAGAGATTGTGTCGTGAAGAAATCGGAGAAGAAGGAAATGGGGGAGAGGGAAATGGTGAAACTGCTTTAATTTCGTCGGTTAAGATTTTGGAGATTGTGTTGTGAAGAAATCGGGGGAGAAGGAAATGGAGGAGAGAGAAATGGTGAAGCTGGCTTAATTTCGTTGGTGAAGGAACCCAAGAATGTGTCGTGAAAAAATAGGGGAGAAGAAAATGCAGGAGAGGGAAAACAAGTAATAAGAGTCTATTTATAAATTTATGTATTGGGAAGTTTAAAAAAAATAGGGACTAAATACTATGGTTTTCTTTCTCGAGAAGCGGACACAATGAAGAGTTTGTGATCAGGAAATTATCTCTAATTTTCTGTAAATATATTGACTTTTAAACAATAATAATTATATGTAGCTTAAACAAGACTTTATTTTTATTTCATTTTATTAATATTTCAAGTCGGTTTAAGAATTAATAATCATAATTAATAAAAATTTTAAATTAAAATATTATAAAAATTATTAACTTATACTTACATGAAATATAAAATATTATAAAATTAAATTTTTTAAAAAACTATTAACTTAAACATAATACTACATACACGATGATGCGCTTAGGACAATCATATTCAATATCAAACTGAATAAATTAATTTATGATAATTTTGGGTGGCCAGAATCTAACCATCCAAAATTAATTTTTTTCCTTAATTATCTTTCAGCTCATTAAATTTTTATTTATATTAATTATTATAGTATTGTTAAAATAGGTAATATATTTATATAAATATATATATTTTAAATTAAAGTCACAAAATACATATTATGATTTCTTTTAAAAGAATTTATTTTTCCCTTAATTATATTTTAGTCTATTAAATTTGTATTTATGTTAATTACTATAGTAATGATAAAATAGATAATATATTTGATATAAATATGCATATTTACAAAATACATATTATGATTTATTTTAAAATAATTTTTAAAAATGATATTAAAAATTATGAAAAAATAAATTTTGGATGATCAAATTCTGACCATTTAGCATTACCCATTAATTTAATAAATCAAACGAATCAAATTTTTTTTTTGGAACGAATGAAATTTTTTTCAAATTAATCAAACCAATCGAACATTTAACTAAAATTAAACGTGCCAAACTAATAAAATATGGATTACTTTAATTTTCAATTGAATTAATCAAACTTTTTAATAATTGTATATTTCTATTGGTTTTAACTTTTTATTACGTTAATTCAGAATTAGATATTTAATTTTTTTATTTAAGAATTTAATATTTTACTTATTCGGCTTATTTGGGTTATCTAAGTTATAAATTTTAAAATCGAAATAGATCAAAATAATCGATAATTTTAAAAAGAAAAATCAAAAATTTTAAAATAACAGAACTAAACTTTTAAATTCAATTGATTTGATTAATTAATTTAATTTAATCGAACTTTTATTTATTCTTAAATGTGTTCATCATACATAATATTTAAATAATATCTTATTTATCTCCTCCTCCGTATTAATATTGGACGAATTAATTGTTCAAGGAAAATAAATCACTTTTATACAACCTTAAATGTACTCATCACTCTAGACGCCTCTCCAAATTCCAGTCAAATCATTTAAAAGACAATTAAATTATGTTATCGAATAATATTTTAAGTGGATGAAATTTATTAGCATATCTCCACTCATACATGATGATAAGGAACTCTAAATAAACGCTGCTAGTGATAGGATGGAATCAGAAATTATATATATATATATATATATATATATATATATATATATATATATATATATTTACATTGAGGGAAAGTGATCGTATAATTGCCTCTCATTGGCCTCTATTTTATACTTATTTTTATATTTCATATATCTCTTACGCTAAAAAATTGAATACCCTGTAATTAGAAAGGACTTCCCAGAATTGAAATTCAATTTCATTATTTGATAGCAATTTTCAAGAAAAAATTACTAAGAAATTGAATTCCAATTCCTTTCAAACCCCTTAAAATAAATCATACCTAAACACATGTGATTTATGAAAGAAATTCACTTAAACAAATTAAATTACTAAATCGCCCCCTCATAAAACAAATTAAAGTTGCTCCGGCTCCATTCTCGCAGGATAAAATCGTAAAAGTATAACAATTGAATTCAATTCAATTCTGCTTTTATAATTCATTTCAAATATGAGAATTGAAATTTAATTTTGGATAGATCGGAATCAAATTTTAATATTTTATTTAACATGTTTCCAAATAGGATGGTTGGCTAGTGACTCATGCAGCTGCCACTTATAATCATTGCGGTTTTCCACAATTAATTGCCCATAATACTAAGAATCTTTAAAAAAAAATTACATAGACACATGAAATGAGACCATATGAATAAAAAATATTTATAATACATTTATGTAAATTTATATATACATGAAATTTTGAAGATCACTAATTTTACCTTTCTCGTCCATTTTATACCCCTCCAATGCCGACAGAATTGAAATGTTGATGTTATATTAATTCGGCAGGACAATGTCGATCTGCTGTCTAGCACCACTGGGTTCATGGATTCATCATCGGTGTAATGTACAACTCGTTTCGTTGTCTCTCTCTGTAGTTGCCATCCTGGCTATCCTCGTTGCCTTGTCTCTCTTAGGGAGTATTTGAAAAAAAATTTACTTCTTGAAAAATAATTTTTATAATAATTATCTTAAAGTTAATAAAAAGTTAAAGTAAATAATATTTAAAATTAGAAGTCAAAAGTTGATACAAGATAATATTTGAGTGTTTGGGAAAATAATTACTTCCAAGCTTAATTTTTAATTGAATGACAATAATATAAATTAATTATTTTTTAATTATTTAAATATAATTTCAATACTATCAATAATTTGTTCACGTAATTATTATTATATTTTAAATAGTGATATAATTATTATTATATTTTAAATATAGTATTAAAATTAATTTTTTATAATTTGAATATTTGAAAAAATATATAAAATTAATAAAAAATAAAAAATAATATAATTTATATAAATATAATATATATATAGCGGCAAGTGGTAATCATGTAAATTGTTATATTATTTAAGGATATAAATATTATTTTTTAATGTTATATCATAAATACAAAAGCAGAAGCAGTTAAAAGCATCAAATTCTTGCTTCTAACTTCTTAGCAAAAGTAACAGAAGCTAAAGCAGAATCTAGCCTTCTCAAACATTCAAAAGTGATTCTGTGTAGTCAGAATCTAAAAAATAGGTAGTAGAAGTTTTCTCAAATACTCCTTTAATAGTGTGATAGATGCATGCAAGTGGTTTGACAGTAGCAGCTTAACAATGTGAATGAAACGGGGTTTAACAATGTGGCAGATTGCCAAATCGTTAGCTATTGTGGTCAAAATTATTTGGTATTTTAATATTTTTAGTATATGAAAATTATAAAATTAAAAAAAAATATTTATCCAATTATCCATTGAAAATTGTTCCATATTTCATTATTTCAGTATATATTGAAATACCAAAAATATTGAATCTCACGTCGATATCTAAAATTTCAATACGATATTATATCTAATATTATCGTTATATATACATATAAAGTATATTGGAATATTTAATATTTTTTCCACTAGAATTTACTAGTTACACAAACATGGCTATTATTGTGAAAAAAAAAATCTAGGAAAAGAATGGACCTTGATCATGGACATAAGACGAGTAGAAAACATCCTCTCCCAAATCGAGATTCAAAGCTCTATGTATCGACATCTTAATTAATTGAGATAGTCAACAAAATTAAAATGCCAAAATTAAAAAAAAAAAACAAGGGAACAAACAAGTCTTCTGTGTTGGTCCTGAGACGAAATGACGAAGACGTTAGGACTAACGAATCGTTTATGCCACTATTTAATGCATCTAACTAGAATAGTAAATCTAGGTTAGGTTCATCGACACGTTGAGTCCATCTAACAAATAGAGATTACTAATTCAATCAATCTAATTCAAATAACTTAGCTGATTACATAGTTTTATCATTCTCTAAGCACTAGTCACAGTATCCATGTCACGCCCCGAGATCGGCGGAGTTGCTGATCCAATATAGAATCGGACAGCACCTCCCCTGTCCAACGGACAATTTACACACACAAACAAACACACGCAGATAATAATAGGCCTCAGGCCTCAATACAGATATATAAGAATACTAAAACGAAGTATAATGCAGCGGAAAACTATAAAACTCACCAGAGTTGCCCCTGAGGCAGACACACAGCAAAACAAAGACCCAAAGTCCAACAGAGGACTCAAAAATACAACGCCGAATGAATGAAACACGAATACAGATCCGTGACATAAAACAACTGACTACAATGCAACAACTGCTAGAGTAGAAAATAAAGAAACGCGGAAGCACCAGCTACGGAGTAGTAGGGACCCTGGGACTGGCAACTGGGCTCCTCCGGCGGCTATCAACCTGAAAAACAAAATATTACGACGGGGGGTGAGTCCAAGTGGACTCGCGAGTATATAGAAAGATATGCATGGCGGTAAAATAGCTGAATAAGCTATAAGGAAACAACATGGATACAGTCTCAATAGAAATATCAGAATATGCAAAACTGAACATACATACCAGTAAATCAGCCTATCCTGATCATATAAAGGACTCGTACCATGCGAGCTAGTGCAGGGTCAGTATACCACACATATACCATAAATCCTATATGTGCATGTCAAACAAGTGCAGCAAATAAATGCAGCAAACACAATCAAGTGCACAAATGCATCGTATGCATATGATGCAATGTCATGGTCACCCCCTAACACCAGTCAAGCCACCGAGACAGGCGATACTGTGTCGGCCGAGTGGGTAGAGCTGTGACACTGTACGCACCCTGCTATCACTGCTCCTGAGTGACCGAGTGGACAGGATGCTGGTGGAGTGAACACTCCGCCCCATGTATATATGGGGGAGATATCTCTCTCATCTTCTCTGGTCTATGGGAAGAGAAGGGATCCCTGCTTGCTACCACGCTCCAAAACCACTACCCATGAGCGGTTGAGCGGAGCAATACAGAGCAAATGCACACACGCTACGGTATCCACTAACCCATGAGTGGCCGTGTGTGCAGAAACATGTGCCAGATGACGTCAGGCTCAACCACAAGGGAGTCGCTGATCGCCGGCATGCAAACAGTGCAGGTATGGTGCATGACTCCAATACATGCAAACCCTACCAGGTCATCGACACATGACTCAATCTAATATGCACAGGTCATAATCATGAATCATACCCAAACATCATGTCTAGATACACATGCAAGTATAACTAGAATCAACCCGTGCAATCATATCATGGCATGCAAATCAATATCTACAGACTTATGCTTTTACCAATACTATACAGATTCAGATAAACAAATGGTGAGACTGTATAGAAGTAAAAATAAGATTACTCTAGGGTCAAGCATAAGTATCAAGCAGGATAACAAAACGGTAGCAGGTAAGGTAAACAAGGTCCTACTGCATAAATAAGTGCAAGCCATGCATAAAGATAAACTGGATCTAAGAAAACAAGCAGGAAGTACCCGCCTCCAATAGATGAAGTCCGTATCAACTGGATAAGAACCACCCGCCAATAATCAACGATAAGAATCCAATCAGGTCCCTGTATAAAGGACACATTTAATTAGCTATTACAAAAATAGTAACTAGCTAATTAATCCCTAATCCGTACTAAGGTTAACCTAATCCCTTTCCTTTCCATTTAATTATCTCAATTAAATGGAAGGCTCTTAATAACCCCGTGTAATGATGATCGGGTTAAGTCTTAGTTCGACCCCATTATCAGAATCATTTAATTAATCCTGTAATTAAATGATTGGTTGCGAATCATTTCTTCGTATTTAGACCAGCTTAGTTTCCAAAGGGGACTAAACCATCTCCCAATTGTTTGAAATTAGACTTATACCACAACATAGTATCTAACAGAAACAAACTAATGAAGTTCGTACCCATCCCTAATCCTCAACCCAATTCAAGCCTGTTCCCAAAACAGAAATCCAAATTCTCAGTGGTAGAAGTAAAATGGACGGAACAGAGAAGAGTTGGAGCTCACCTTACCTGAGCCCGAGTAGCTCTCCACGGCAGAGGGTCTTAATCGGCACAGAGATGGGTGCCAGGGGGAAGAAACGATCCCTAAACCAAATCTGAATCCCTCAGCTCATCTCCGAACACATTCATTTAGGAAATGGGTTAGAAATCCTCACCTTGGTGTCAGCGAGTCTTCTCTGATCAGCTCGGGTGCAATTGGCCACTAAATCAGTCCATGTCTTCTTCTTCCCAGCAATCCCTCTATGAACCCTAGCTCTGTTCCAAGGGATTGAGATCCCAATCTCCGCTGGTGAATACCGGAGCGTTTTCCTAAATCAGAACAACACCCGACATCACCATCACAGCATTGGTTCGTGTCAATCCAAGGAGATGACTCACGATTCAAGGGATAGAAACTTACTTGCGAGTTCCGGGCTAAGTGAACCCTAGCTCAGCTCCGGTGGGGCTCCGATCGTGCAATGAAGGTCGTCGGCCGGTAGACAGCAGCTACGGCCCCAAATCGCTTGGGCGAATCCCTAGCTCACGCTCGTGAGGTGGTTTAGGACTTGAGGAAGGGAGACTCCGTCAGCTAGCTCCGAGGTCGCGGTCGCCGGAGTGGGAGAAGACGGCGAGGAACGGTGGCGGCTTCAATCGGCCAGAAGAGGTGTGCGGCTAGGGCAGCGAGGGAGAAGAGGCGCTCGGGCGTGGGTGGTCGGCTGCATAGGGTTTAGGTCGAGACATATAAGAGGGACATTTTTGCACTTTAGTCCACATCTGTTTTGTCAAATCACAAGGATGTCCCTAGTTTGTGTCCAAGGACTCGGAAACCCTGGAATCTACCTGGTAGCTCTCCGAAAATTTTCCGGAACCTACTCAGAAGTCTCGGATTTAACATCCTCCCCCACTAATAAAAATTTGGTCCCCAAATTTCGCTATTCACCATAATGAACACTATAAAGAGATATGCTGATATAAATACTGAACAGTAACTAATCATACATACCTCAAGTGAACAGGTGGGGGTAACGAGCTCGGATGACATCCTCAAGCTCCCAAGTGGCCTCCTCATCTGAGTGATGCTGCCATCCGACTTTAACCAGCCGGATTGTCTTGTTCCGCAACTGACGCTCCCGGTGACCCAAAATCCGGGTCGGAACCTCCTCATACGTAGTATCCGGCTGCAGGGAAACAGATACGTCTGACAGCACATGCGTAGGGTCTGGTACATACCGTCTCAGCATCGATACATGAAATACGTCGTGCACTCCAGACAGGGCAGGTGGTAATGCCAGACGGTAAGCTACTGCTCCAATCCTCTCCAAAATCTGGAAAGGGCCAATGTATCGCGGAGCAAGCTTACCTCGAAGACCGAATCTCTTCACCCCTTTCGTGGGTGAAACACGAAGGAACACATGGTCGCCAATGGAGAACTCCAGAGGTCTCCGTCTCCGATCCGCATAACTCTTCTGTCGATCCTGTGCCTCGGACATCCGTCGTCTAATAGTACGGACCAACTCCGCCTCAAACTTGCTCTCTGAGGTCCTAGCAACTGGGACTCTCCAACATCCTCCCAGAGGGTGGGTGTCCGACAAGGCCTACCATACAACGCCTCATACGGTGCCATCTGTATAGCCGCATGATAGCTGTTGTTGTAGGCAAACTCAACCAGGTGTAGATGATCCTCCCAGCTGCCTCCGAAATCCACAACACAAGCTCTCAATAGGTCCTCTAGAGTCTGAATAGTCCGCTCTGACTGCCCGTCGGTCTGCGGATGGAAAGCGGTACTGAACCTCAACTCGGTACCCATGGCCCGCTGCAGACTCTGCCAAAAACGTGATGTGAAGCGAGGGTCTCGGTCTGATATAATGCTCATCGGAACACCATGCAGCCGAACAATCTCTCTACAATATAACTCTGCTAGTCTGTCCAAGGAGTCTGTCCTCCGAATGGCTAGAAAGTGTGCAGATTTGGTTAATCGATCAACGATCACCCAAATCGCATCGTGTCCTCGCTGAGTCCTCGGTAATCCCATCACGAAGTCCATAGTAATGTGTTCCCACTTCCACTCGGGAATGGGAATCCTCTGAAGTAGTCCAGCCGGCTCTGGTGCTCGGCCTTAACCTGCTGGCAAACTAGACATCTAGCTACAAAATCCGCGATGTCTTTCTTCATGCCGTTCCACCAGTAGGAACGCCTCAGGTCTCGGTACATACGGGTCCCGCCCGGGTGGATGGCAAATCGGGAGCGATGAGCCTCCTGGAGTAACTCCTCTCGGACCGGATGTGACTCGGGTACGCAAAGTCTCCCTCGGAAGTAGAGAGTACCCTCGTCATCTCTGGTGAACTCAGACTGCTGTGCTGAAGCTATCTGGCTGCCGAGGGACTGCAGGTGCTGATCAGTGGCCTGGGCCTCT
This sequence comes from Boesenbergia rotunda, assembly GCA_024364735.1. Lineage (NCBI taxonomy): Eukaryota > Viridiplantae > Streptophyta > Magnoliopsida > Zingiberales > Zingiberaceae > Boesenbergia > Boesenbergia rotunda. The sequence goes on along the minus strand of JAGFNQ010008758.1, from coordinate 976 downwards.
CGAATCCTCGTCCGGATGGAAGACTGAGCAACCATAGTCACTAGAATACCCTGCTCAGTTCGACCCTGCTCCTCTAGACCCAACTCTGAGAAACCCTGAACAATCTCAGTAACTGATGCCCGGAAGCAGGCCAAAGTCCCTCTGGACTTCCTGCTCAATGCGTCCGCCACAACATTAGCTTTCCCTGGATGGTAGCTAATGGTGCAATCATAATCCTTCAGGAACTCCATCCACCTCCTCTGTCGGAGGTTGAGTTCCTTCTGCGTAAATAGGTATTTGAGACTTTTATGATCAGTAAAAATCTCAAACGTGATACCGTATAAGTGGTGCCTCCAGATCTTCAGAGCAAAGATGATGGCTGCAAACTCCAGATCGTGAACAGGGTAGTTCCTCTCATGCTCCTTCAGCTGTCTAGAAGCATAAGACACTACCCGCCCATGCTGCATCAGAACAGCGCCCAATCCCTGATAGGACGCATCCGTATATAGCACAAATCTGTCCTCTCCTGCTGGAAGAACGAGGACGGGTGCAGACACTAATCTCTGCTTCAGCTCCTGGAAGCTGGACTCGCAAGCCTCTGACCATGTGAACTTCACGCCTTTCCTGGTAAGGCGTGTCAAGGGCATAGCAATCCTCGAGAATCCCTCTACAAATCGTCTGTAGTAACCGGCCAGTCCCAAAAAGCTACGAATCTCCTGAACAGACTTCGGCTGCTCCCAACTGGTGACAGCCTCGATCTTCTGGGGTCTACTGAAATACCTCGACTGGAAACTACGTGGCCCAGAAAACCAACTGAGTGTAGCCAGAACGCGCACTTGCTGAACTTCGCATATAAGCACTCCCGTCGGAGGATCTCCAGAACAATGCGAAGGTGCTGCGCGTGCTCCTGCTCAGAACGTGAATAGATCAAGATATCGTCGATGAAGACAATCACGAACTGATCTAGGTAATCCAGGAATATGCGGTTCATCAGATC
>JAGFNQ010008757.1:0-63906 GCA_024364735.1 Boesenbergia rotunda | reverse complement strand
GCGATAAGGTGCCTTCGAAATTGGGTGGGTTCCTGGGGCCAACTCAATTTCAAACTCAATTTCCCGATTGGGAGGAAGTCCTGGTAACTCTTCAGGAAACACCTCAGGATAGTCACAGACTACCCTCACTTCTTCTCTCTTCAATCCTTGTCCTTGACTCGCATCCACTATATGAGCTAGAAACCAGAGCACCCCTTCTCTGACATTCTCTGAGCTTGTAAGGTAGATAGGAACCTATTTATCTTTCTCCTTGGGTCTCCAATAAACTCAAATGAAGGTTCTGCTTCTGGTGTGAACTTGACTTTTCTCTTGCGGCAGTCTATAGAAGCATTATACTTGCTCAAGAAGTCCATTCCTAAAATGACATCGTAATCCTTCATCTCAAGGACTACCAAGTCACTGTAGAGCTCTCAGTTGGAAATCTAGATTGATACTGCCCTTAGCCTCTCAGTAGAGGCCATTACTTCCCCTGACGGTAAGGTTGTTAAGAACTTCATCGTTCAACCTTTCTGGTGGCCTTTATACTGTTTAAGTAGTGCTCAGTGATCAAAGCACTACTTATTAGTTCCTCGGAGGTTTGCAGCCTCTTAACACCGCTAGCCCCCTTCAACGCTATCTCAGGCCTTAACATCTTGAGCATTAGCCTAACTATCTCTTTTCTGTGCTAACTAGCTCTGGGCACAGATGAGCTAACCGCTTAAACATCTTCACTGCTTCATCCACGGATAGTTCTCCTTGTCTGAACTCCGTGAATTCATCATAATGCTTGTTGGTTACTTGCATGTGAAAGTATTCTTCGAAGAACTCAGTCTCGAAGTCGGCCCATGTCATCTGGCTGACATTTCTCTTGGCCTTGACTCTCTTCCACTATATTCTAGCATCTCCCGTAAGGCAGAAAGATGCACACTTTATCTTCTCTACCTCATGCCAGTCCAGTAGCCCTACTATTCTTTCCAACGTTTTGAACCATGCTTAAGCATCCCATGGTTTGCTTGTGCCTGGGAAGTTCCCTGGCTTCAGTTTCTCCTACTGAATGAGGTACGCTTCTTGCCTTCTAGGAGCTTGCTCCTCGTTTTGGGCCTTTCTAGGACGTCCTCAAATGTATAACTTAACACTTAATGGTAATGTTCCCAAACTTGCTTTAGGATATAACAAGACCTTGGTCTTGATTCTTATCTCATTTCTTAGTCCTAGAACTCGTTCTAGGGCTTAGTAAGACCTTGGTCTTACTCAAAACTTTTATCAAGCACCATGCGTGCCATAATCCCAAAACTTACTTTTGGGCAAATCAAGTAAGTACTTAAGCATTTCTCTAATATCCATTCTAGGGATTAAACATGATTCCGTGATACTAAGGTATTAAACATGCTTCCTTGTTCTATGCACATATGAGTAAGTACTTAAGCATTTCTCTATACTGAAGTTAAGTAAAGGAGCAATAGAAAAACTGAAACTTAAAGCTTTCTTACTTGAAGACGGCAAGGTTGATGCTGATGTGTGTGTGATGCTGGAGAATGGGAACTGCTCTGATACCACCTGTAGCGACCCGCCTTCTCCTGCCTTAGACGGATCGTTACTTCTGTCTACTTCTCGACTCTAATGCACGACTAAAGAATGCGGAAATCTTTTTTTTTCTTCTCAATTTAAATCTATCTATGATATACTAACTCTAATAGTCATGCATGATACCATGTCACACTTTCTTCCTCAAAAACTCCTAAGATGAAACTTATTGAAACTTGCCTCGCCCAACTCCACTTTCGGGTATCAGTCGACTGATACTGTATCAGTCGACTGATAGGCCTGAAAACAGAATTTTCAGATTTCGGCACTTGCTTCAAAACTCCACCAAACCTATACTTTCGAGCCAAATAGAATCATGACACCATTTCTATACTCTAGGCCAGTTTTCCAATCAATTTAGCCAATCAAAATGAATCCATAAACTTGTAATTAGGACTTTTGCGGAAGAAAATAAGCTATTCAAGGTTATATGAACTTTAACAATAGAGTGTGTACCAATCTTGACTCCTATGCATTCATAACACCAAATACATGTTCTATAACCTTGCTAAAGCATTATGAAATGTGAATGCAACTCTTCTAAACATATTTAAGCAATAAAACTTGATTCAAAGAGAAATTAATACTATCTTGGCACATGCATCTATATTTCTAACAAAGTATCAATATTTCCAACTACTCACACTTCTACTCATCCAATGCCATCATAAGGATATATATGCTAAATGAAATGACATGGAATCTTCACCCTAAGAAATTGAGCATGTAAAACTATTCAAAGCTTAAATGTTCGCTAAACTCCATAAAGCAAGAACTTGAAATTTGAATAAACTATAACATTGTAATTCAAATAACTAAATTGTCTCGTCTCAAAGATCTCTCCAAAATCAGCCACCACACACACTTTACTCAGCACCGCCTCGTCGCCTTCCTTCAGAATTGCTTGCCTTTACCTTTATCTGCAGTAAGAGGAAATGCAACTAGTAAGCAAAAAGCTTAGTAAGTACTATCTAGCTCACAAAATCTCGAAATGTGCAAACATGCTTCTTGAACAATATGAAAATCATATGAGATACTTATATGCTTGAAAGAAAACTAAGAACATGTATAACTCAAAACATGCATACTCAAGCATTAATAAATCTCATTTACTTTTCTTGGCTCAACTTGAAACTTTAGCTATTCTTTAACTTTTTGAAAACTCTTTAAACTTTAGAAACTTTGCTAAAGCATATACTTGAAAATAATAATCACTTGGATCCACTGAAGACGTAAGTACCATCTCATATGCGCGTTCCCTAAAAGGTTGGGGTAGCGAGCCACCAATCCTAATAGAGCAGACCTTGGTCTACCAGGGCCAAGACCTTGGAATTGGACACCTGGATTTCTTTAACGACGCCCTTGGACGCCGGGTACTGGCCTTAGAAAATAAAATAGCTTTTCTTTCTTTTCTTTCTTATCTGTAAATGCCTTGGCATTTTCTCGAGCACCTTGCGTGCTAAAATCCCTAAGTCTTGACTTTTGGGGATTTCTTAAGGCCTTGGCCTTTTCTTTTCTTATCTTTATCTTCTCTTTTCTTTTCTCATAACTTTTCTTAGCCCTAATCTCATATAGGGTGCTTAATCAACTTATACAAACATATAATGAACTAATATCACATGCCAAAAATCATAAACTAAAGAAACTATCTCTTTTAAAACTTTTAAAGGAAATTCTCGCGGAAAAACCGCCTCTTACTGCAGGTGAGCAGTACTTACCTTGATATCTTGGACTTACAACCAAGAACGGCGTCGGAGGTTCGGGAGAAACTTGAGATCTCGGAGAATTCTTCGCGCCTACGCGTTCCTCTCGTCGCGGGGATCCCGAATATAGGAATATCTCTCGGAGGAGAGCCTTGGCCGGCCCTCTTGGCCTTGGTGTTGTTTCGCCCAAGAGAGGAGAGGGGAAGGGTCGCGCGGCTAGGGTGAGGAAGAGAGAAAACCAAAAAATCGAATTTCCTCTCTTAACTTATCTATTTATATTTATGGGGCGGATTGACCTAACTATACCTTATCTATTGTTTCGCCCAATTTATTTCAACAAAACCAATCAGCCTAGCTGGTCATGTGCGCGCCTGGTCACGTGCTGGTCGCGGGTTCGAATCCCCTGCTGCCCTTAAATGTTTTTCCTTTTTTAAAAATACTAAACGGACTCGGAAAATTCCGTAAAAATATTCTAAAAATTTCTAAAAATATCTAGAATATTTCTAAACATTTTTAAATAATTCTAAGGACTTTAAGAACTAAAAATGGGAATTTTGGGGCGTTACATTTAGAGTCAGCTCCCTCTTTCAGGAGTTTTACTTCCTGTCGGAGGGATTCGACTCGGAGTTTGGCTTTCGCCAAATCTCGAGAGAGATAAGAAATAAGTTCGCTTAATTGACTTTTATTGAAACCGCTTACCTTGATTTCGCCGTCTTCTGAAAATGTTAGTTTGCCGTCGTCTTTTTCTGACTCTGACTCGGTCTCGACTTCTTCTGAGGCGGTCAGGGCTAGAAGGTTGAACTGGGGTGCTTCTTCTTCTTCTTCTTCTGAGGAAGATTCGTCCCAGGTTGCTTGGAGTGCTTTCTTTCTTCTTGCCTTTTTGTTCTCCTTTAGGTTTGGACACTCCGTCTTGTAGTGGCCCTTCTTCTTGCACTCGTAGCAGGTTACGTTGAGCTTGTTTTTGTTATTCGCGGGTTCAGCTGGTTCGTCCTTTCTTCGGCATGTCCTCTGTGTGTTTGCTTGGTTCTTTAATTTTTTATAATAGCTTCGGGCCAGTCGGACCAGCTCAGATTGATCTCCTCCTTCGTCTTCTTCGTCTGAGTCTGAGTTAGACTCGGGTTCAGGTTGAGGTTTCTTCTTTGTCAATCTTCCAATTTTTCCTGCAACAAAGGCAATTCCTTTCTCGGCCATATTGGAATTAGTTTGTTCGTGCAGTTCTAATTCGGAAAATAATTCGTCTAATTTTATTTTAGAAAGATCCCTTGAGACCTTGTATGCATCTACCATAGATGCCCATAAGGTATTTCTAGGGAAAGCATTTAGGGCATACCTTATTAGGTCACGGTTTTCGACCTTGTGACCTATAGTGTGAAGACCGTTCATCAATTCTTGTATGCGTGCGTGGAGTTGGGCTGCTGTTTCGTTGTCGGCTATCTTGATGGTGTAGAGTTTGTTTAGGAGCAGGTCTCTCTTACTGATCCTGGTGTCTGATGTTCCTTCGTGCAGTTTGATCAGCTTTGCCCATAGCTCCTTTGCACTGTTGAAGGGGCCCACTCAGTTCAGCTCTTCTTTTGTTAAACCGCATTGTAGGGTCTGAGTCGCCTTTGCGTCGGCTTCTATTTTACGCTTCAGAGTGTTGTCCCATTCTGAGTAGGTCTGCGGTACTTCTTCGGCATTTTTAGGGATCTCCAGTCCGGACTGGATGATGATCCACATGTCCACCTGAGTTTTCAAGTGGACCTTCATTCGACTTTTCCAGTATTAAAAGTCTTCTCCACTAAAAAGTGGAGGTCTGGCGGTGCTAAATCCTTCTTGCATGGCCATTTAATCTGAAACAGAAAACTAAAGAAAATTTCCAAGACTAGGTCTTGGATTAGTAGTGCGGGATGAATAAAATGAAATAGCGAGGGGTGTTGCACCAACCTCGATTAACGGAAAAAAGAAAATTTGAACGAAATATTTAAAGAAAATTCGAACGAGAAAAAGAAAATAAAAATCCGAAAAAAAATTTCAAACTGGTGGTTGCACCAAGTTTGAACTTCCTCGCTCTGATACCACTTGTTGGATCGAGAGAACCAATAGAGGGGGGGTGAATATCGGAAATCGTTCGGATTTAGGTTTAGAGCAGTTGCATAGCGGAAAAACACAACACACGCAAACACAATTATTTTTACTTGGTTCGGAGCCTAGGTCGACTCCTACTCCAAGGCCCACGGTCGTTGATCGTTTTCTGCGGGCAATTCTATATGTCGCAAAAGTAGTTTACAAAAATATTTAACAGAATTCAGTACAGTAAACCAAAATAGCTCTTCTTTACCGACGTCCGGAGTGGATTGACTTTTTCCGGAATAGCAGGAGGTCGTCAGCTCGAGTTGAGAGGTTTCCGGGGTAGAGCACGGGAGCAGAAGAGCGTTGAAGCGTTGAATTGAAGTGTTGTTCGAAGCTTGGGGTCGAGGGCCCTTTATATAGGGCCTGGGGGCGCCCGGGACATCGGGGGCGCCCCCGACGTGGCATTTGATCCGCCAATTTCTCGGTCAGCGTCTGATCCCTTTACCTTCGGGATCAGGTTTGACCGGGGCGCCCAGAGCGCTCGGGGTGCCCGCATTGACTGGGTCAAATCTTTATCTTCTTGGCTTCGCGAGGGTGTGCTTCGGTAGTTGGCACTGGGGGCGCCCGCAGCGCAGGGGGCGCCCGGGAGCACGGGGGCGCCCAGGAGTTGAACTGTCGAAGCTGTCTTTGCTTTGTTGTGTTTTGTGTTTACCTTGGGGGCGCCCGGGACACTCCGGGCGCCCTGGTCAGCTGTTGCCTCATTCCTTTGAGGCTCTCTGAGCTGCAGACACTCGTTCCTTTGGTCCTGCATCCAGGGTTAGTCCAAAACACAATAAAATAATAATTTATTAGTTTATACAGCCTTAGCTGTCTTGGTTCTGACTTTGGGTCTCCAAAATGGAACCCTAAGTCGAACCAACGCCTACTGTTCCCTCAACGGGGAACGCGTCCTCACCTACTCCTCTCGGGAGAGTGTACCTGATGCCAACCGTTCCTCTGGTTGGACTTTTGCCTGACGGTCCTTTGCCAGGTCTTGGATGCCGAGCTGTCCTTCACTCGGTGCCTAGCATTCCTTCGCTAGGGCTTTTCACTCTGGCATTCCTTCGCCAGTGCCTAGCAGTCCTTCGCTAGGGCTTTTTACTCTACATACTCAAGTGACATGTTAGATAACAAGTAAGACTTAACTCTTGAACCCTGTTTCCATTATCAAAACACAGGTTTGACTTTGGTGCTTTCTGCACCAACAGGCTCAAGGAAAGAAACTCAAGGGCTCGTGCTACAGCTGTAGAAAGCCAGGACACCTGTCCAAAGATTGTAAACGCCCGAAGAAACCAAACAAGAGTTAGAAGGATACTGCGAACCATGTCACAACTTCTGATGACAGGCTCTCCGATTTATCGAAACTGGATCTCACTGCGGTCGTGTTTGAAGCCAACACGGTGGTGGACAACCCAAAGCAGTGGTGGATCGATACTGGAGTAACATGTCACATCTATTCAGATAAGACGATGTTCTCCAACTATACTCCGATATGTGGACGAAAGCTCTATATGGGCAATTCCACTACATCGCCAATTATCGGACCTGGGAAAGTTGTCCTGGAGATGGCATTTGGGAAGGAGTTAACACTCATTGATGAGCTCCACGTTCCCGACATCAGGAAGAACCTAGTCTCTGATTCAGCACTTATTAAGGTCGGCTTTAGACTAGTATTCTAGTCAAACAACTTTATACTTACAAAGAATTGTATCTTCATAGGTAAGCGATATTTAGAATAGAGTATGTTTAAAATGGTTGTAATGATTGTACACCGTGAATTTGATGGAAATAAAATAAAAGCTTCCAGCTACATTGTTGAGTGTTTTAATTTATGACATGATTGACTTGGATATGTTAATAATAATACTCTAAAATATCTCGTCAAATTAAATTTATTGCCAAATGTCAATGTTGATGAAACGCACAAATGTGATGTGTGTGTGGAAGCTATGATGACCAGACTACCTTTTCATTCGGTCGAAAGGTCAACGACTACTCTAAAATTGATACATAGTGATTTATGTGACTTAAAATTCATGCAAACTAGATGAGGTAAAAAGTATTTTATTACTTTTATCGATGATTGCACGAGGTTCTGTTTTGTCTTTCTTTTAAGAAGAAAATATGAAGTCTTAGAGGCTTCCAGAACCTATAAAACAGAAGATGAGAATCACCTTGATAAACGAATTAAAATAATTCGTAACGATAGAGGTGGAGAATACGGTGCACCGTTTGATGAGTTTCGTTCAGAATCTTGCATTATTCATCAGACAACGGCGTCATACTCATCTCAATCAAATGGTGTTGCCGAACATAAAAATTGGACACTAAAGGAAATGATAAATGCCTTGTTGATAAATTCAGGCTTATCCCAAAACTTGTGGGGGGGAGCTATATTATCGAAAAATCACATTCTCAATAAAATCCCTCATAAGAAGAGTGATAAAACGCCATATGAACTATGGAAATACCGAGAATCATCGTACAAATACATGAAAGTGTGGGGGTGTTTGGCAAAGGTCGAGGTACCCAAGCCAATGCATGTAAAGATCAGACCTAAAGCGTTCGATGCGATATTTGTCGGATATGCCCATTACAGTAGTGCATATCGTATCATATTTCACAAGTCAGAAATTCCTGATATTCATGTGGGAACAGTCATAGAATCTCAAAATTCAACATTCTTTGAAAACATATTCTCAAATAAGAAGGGAAACGTTCAAAATGATTACAACGGAAGTTCTAACGAACAAGACGTTTCAGAACATAATTGTCGTGAAATGACTATTGACAATCAAAGCTCAGAGCCACGTCGGAGCAAACGGGCTAGAGTTGAGAAATCATTCAGGCCTGACTTCATGTCTTTTATGTCAGGAATGGACCCAAGAACATTAAGTGAAGCTCTCTCTAGTCTCGACGTCACATTATGGCAAGAGACTATCAATAATGAAATCAAGTCCATCATGAATAATCATACTTAGAAATTAGTAGACTTTCTTACTGGTACTAAACCATTAGGTTGTAAGTGGATATTAAAACTCAAGTATAAAACTGATGGATCGATTGACAGGTATAAGGCTAGACTTGTAGCCAAAGGGTTCAAGTAAAAGGAAGGTCTTGACTATTTCGATACCTACTTACCTATGATAAGGATTACGTCCATACTGTTGGAAACGGATGGCTATAGAGGGGGGTGAATATAGCCAGACACTCTAATCGCCCCCTCTTTTAAAACTTTCTTCCTGTGATCAGATTAGTAGCAGCGGAAACAAAATGCAATAGGAAGAATAAAACAGAGAAAGGAATCACACCAACGCTAACACAGCGATATACAAGGTTCGGGGATAACTTGCCCCTACTCCTTGGCGTGCCCGTGAGGTGGGCGATCCCTTGATCGTCGGTAGATCAAGCCCCGGTGAACTCCGGATAGTAGCAGCCTCCTTCTCGGTGGAGAAACCTCTCCACAAGTGATCTCAAGAAGATACAAGTTAAGCACAGAGACACTCGAGAAGACAAGCTCACAAAGATGTAACAAGATCGCTCAAGCACAAAGCCACAGAGAGCACGAACACAGCCTAGCCAAACTTCCCAAGTTTCTGTCTTGTTCGCTCCTGCACCTCATCATCCAGCTTTGTCTCTTAAGCTCCGGCTCAACACCGCCAGCTCCATCAGCCCCACTGACTCACACCCTGACCCACTGACCTCTCTAAGCACTCAGTCCACTGGACACTCCTCCAGCTAAGCCTCCGTCAGTTGCCAGCCACGCCTACGTCAGTTGCCAGTTGTGCCAGACGTCGTTGAGACCTGAAAACACAATAGATCCAAATCTGCTCCAAAGAAAGCCTCCCATTGACCCTCCTTGAGTGTTTGAATCACCTGCTATCACCTACACACTCCAACAGAGGCATAGCAATGCATATCAAAAAGAAATCAGCAAGTAGCAGAGAATCGACAGTGAAAATAGACTTCTGACAGCATATTTAAATTAAAGTTCTGCTCCTGATCGGTCCCCAGACCGATCAGGGAAGAGCCTGATCGGTCACCAGACCGATCCAGCAGTCTTCTGCACACTCCTGATTGGTCCCCAGACCAATCAAGCTCCTGCCTGATCGGTCACCAGACCAATCAAGCTCCAGCCTGATCGGTCACCAGACCAATCAGGCTTGAGTGAACAGTGATTCTTTAATCAAATCCTAAGTCTCTGATCGGTCACCGGACAGTTCTGGACCTGATTAGCAAGGGAACTCAACTCACTGTTCGCTCCCTGATCGGTCACCAGACCGATCAGGAGCTGTGTAGTGAGTGAAACACACACTCCCTGATCGATCACCAGACCGATCAGACATCGCTGGATCGGTCACCAGACCGATCCACGAAGGAGCAGCGTGCCAACTCCCTGATCGGTCACCAGACCGATCCAGGGACGAAGACCTAGCCTTCCAAGCTAGGATTTCATTCACCTTAGCCCTCCAAGCTAAGGATTTTTCAATCTAACTCTCCAAGTTGGGAATTTGCACCTAACCCTCCAAGCTAGGACTTTTCACCTAGCCCTCCAAGATAGGACTTTTCACCCAACCCCTTCGAGTTAGACCTTCATCCAACCTAGCCCTCCAAGCTAGGCACCTGACCCTCCAAGCCAGGACTTTTCACCTAATTCTCCAAGTTGGGACTTTTCACCTAACCCTCCAAGTTAGGACTTTTCACCTAGCCCTCCAAACTAGGACTTTTCACCTAGCCCTCCAAGCTAGGACTTTTCACCCAACCCTTCCGAATTTGGACTTTTCCATACCTAGCCCTCCAAGCTAGGATTTTTCCACACCTAACCCTCCAGGTTAGAATTTTCTCACACCTAACCCTCCAGGTTAGGACTTTTCATACCTAGCCCTCCAAGCTAGGACTTTTTCACATCCCTGCGTGCGATCTCCCGATCCACCTGGACTTAATCCAAATCCATTCAACTAAACTTAAATCGTTGTCAACACCAAAACAACAATCAGGCCAGACTGCATCAATAATCTCCCCCTTTTTGTTGTTTGACAACACGATTTAAGTTTATCAATCAATTCAATTCTCATAAGGGAATCATGATCCTTCCCTTATAACAACCATAAACTTAATCAGTCATTCTCTCCTCCTTTGTCAAACATCGAAAAGGGTATGGTTATTAAGTTTGAACACAACTCCCCCTCAATCAAAGGTCTCCCCAAAAAATAATCAAAGGATAATTTTTGAATTGCATATGAGAGGCATATACCATAAATGTATCATGACAACAATGTATATGCATCATACAACAATAAGTGTAGATTTTTGAATTGCATATGAAAACATATACCAAATAATATCATGGTCAAGTATGTATATGTTTCATATGACAAGTAAGGAATGCATCTGTATATGATATATAGTCCCGATTGGTCTCCGTAACCGATCAGGTTCGTTGATTACTGGATATAGAAATATTTTGATTAGTCTGGGGAGCGATCAGATTTTAGAAAAATTCTTGAAACTCTGATACATTCCTGATTAGACTGCATTAACAATTTGCATTCCACAATAGGGGTGTAGACTCTATTAATATTCGACATTTCAGAAACATTTCTGAACCACGACATCAAGAACAAGAGTCATGGCTCAACAAACCCTTTCTTATGGTTTGAACACTTGAACCAACTTGTACTCACTTAGTACCAGGTTTGTACCAATGGATGATCAAGTATGTTTCAATTGTACTTGGTTTTTATCAGATTTGTGTGTGGTATGATCATTACACTGATATAATTTGATGAAGAGGAGATCGGACTGAGGAGTAGTCTGATACCTTTGATCAATATTGATCTGATCGGTCACCAGACCGATCAGAATGATTCCTGATCGATCACCAGACCGATCAGGGTGTGTCCTGATCGGTCGATGGACCGATCAGGTTTGATACAAAAGTCTGATTTATGTTCTGATCTGAATTCAGAAACGAGGGTTCAGAAATTTTGAAAGTTCAGAAACTCTAAAACACTTCTAAACCCTGATTCAATTAGTTTTGACTCCTAACAGTGTTCCATTAAACCACATTCATGTTTCTTTAACCAAAGAAAACAACATGATTTGCATCTCTTTAACTAACATGTATATTATCAAATCATGCAACATCTCCAATATATCTTGAGAGTAAAACTCATAAATACAAAGTTCAAAGCATGATTCCAGAAAACATGGTAAATTTGAAAGTGGTCAACATATGATTAAATTTCAAAACATGCCTATATAACATTAGATTTCATGATACAAACTATGATCATATTTCATGATACAAACAAAAGTATGATCAACCTTTCAAAAACATGCTTGTATCAAATTTGTATTAAACTATGATCAATTTCTAAATTCTGATCAGTTCAAGGTATGTTTATAACATGTTTGTATCAAGATTCCAAGGTTTGCATACACCCATTTGAACATAAAATTCATAATCATGAATAGCATGGAAAAACAGGGTTGCATCAATTTTCATAAATGATCACATCTCCAAATTTTGCTTAGTTTGTAAGTTTGATGTATGGTGAAATTTCCAAGGTGATTTTTGAATCAATACTAATTGATGGGTCCATACTTATTCTTTAGCATGCATTCATGTTCTATAATTCATACAAGAAATTAGACACCTTGGGCTTCACATAAGGCATATCATAAACCATGAATTGCAGGAAAACATAAATTGCAACAATAAACCTAATTATCCTAAACAATCCATGGCAAGAGTAAGTTATGTGTCAACCTAAACCATTCATGTGAATATATTTTTTCTCTTCAAAAACTTGTTTATTTATTTTGGAGCATGAATATACTATCATTCGTTGCATGATAAGTTTCCCTATTGCCCAAATGAGATTTCATAAATCACTAGCTAAGGGATCATCATGTTATAAGAACTAAGACAATGAAGCTCAAAGCATTTAATTCGAATTTTCCATAACCAACCATGTGAATGACATTTTTTCCTTGGTTATGGATTTGGAGCACCAAATATCAACCTCCCATGTTGATAGATGCTCCCCCTCAAATAATGCTTATACAATTCGAAATATGGAAGTTTTAGGTACCCAAATTTTGAGACCTAAGGCATCTATAATGAAGGACTTTGGCACCCATGCCTTAGTCATTTTCATTCTAGCCTTTTGAACCCTAGAATCATTTGATGATCTAAATTGGGTTCTTGACATTAATGATACAAAGGTTGGTTCCTTAGGTCGGTAACCTATACCGGCCTTATTGTAAACCGCCCTTTGGGAATTAAGTATCATGTCTAAGGTTTTGGAGCTAGATGAGAATTTCTCAAGAACATTCTTGAGATTTTCAACTTTGCTCTTTAAGTCCTTATTGTCATTCTCAAGGGTCTTAACATGCAAGCCATCAATTACCTCATCCTTAGAGATTTTCAATTTTTCTACCTCTAACTTTAAAGATTTAATCTTGTTCTTAGACATTTTGAGCATGTTTATCAAGCAAGCTATTGTTCTATAGCACTCATCCAATTCGGGAGAGATTACCTCTTCATCATCCGAAGATGATGAAGGCGCGGTTGAGGAGCTTGATTCGTTGTCACTTTCTTCTCTCGAGTCCTCTAGTGCCATGAATGGCATGTGACAGTGAGTGTTCTTCTCCTCCTTCTTCTTCTTGTTGTCACCTGCCACTAAAGCAATCCCCTTCTCTTTGGGACTTTGGTTAGAGATCTCATGTAATTCCATCTCACAAAATAAGTCCTCTAACTTAACAAAAGATAAGTCCTTGGAAACCTTGTAAGCATCCACCATGGATGACCACAAGGCATTCCTAGGAAATGATTTAAGGACATACCTCACTAGGTATCGGTTTTCTACCTCTTCACCAATGGAGTGGAGACCATTCAATACTTCTTTGAATCGACAATGAAGCATACATACAGTTTCATTTTCTCCCATTGTCAAGTTCTGGAGTTGGCTGTGAAGGAGATCCTTCTTAGCTGTCAGGGTGTCTTGAGTTCCTTCATGGAGCTCAAGGAGTTTGTTCCACGTCTCTGGCAGAGGTGAAGGGACCAATCTTGATCAATTGCTCTTTGGTCATCCCACATTGTAAGGTGACCACAACTTTGGCATTTGCTTCACCCTTCCGGATTTGCTCAGCTGACCACTTGGAAAACTCAAGCTCCTTTCCTTCATTATCCTTTGGAAGGGAAAACCCCTCCTTGACAATGAACCACAAGCTCATGTTGGTTTTGAGATAGAACTCCATTCTTGACCTCCAATATGGAAAATCTGTGCCGTCAAAGAATGGAGGTCGGTTTGTGTTGTAGCCTTCTCCTCCAGCCATCATGTTGTAAGCTCTCGGATGTAAAGCCGTAAACAGAGCCCCAAGCTCTGATACCACTTGTTGGAAACGGATGGCTATAGAGGGGGGGTGAATATAGCCAGACACACTAATCGCCCCCTCTTTTAAAACTTTCTTCCTGTGATCAGATTAGTAGCAGCGGAAACAAAATGCAACCGAAAGAATAAAACAGAGAAAGGAATCACACCAACGCTACCACAGCGATATACAAGATTCGGGGATAACTTGCCCCTACTCCTTGGCGTACCCGTGAGGTGGGCGACCCCTTGATCGTTGGCAGATCAAGCCCCGGTGAACTCCGGATAGTAGCAGCCTCCTTCTCGGTGGAGAAACCTCTCCACAAGTGATCTCAAGAAGATACAAGTTAAGCACAGAGACACTCGAGAAGACAAGCTCACAAAGATGTAACAAGATCACTCAAGCACAAAGCCACAGAGAGCACGAACACAGCCCAGCCAAACTTCTCAAGTTTCTGTCTTGTTCGCTCCTGCTCCTCTGCATCCATCTTTGTCTCTTAAGCTCTGGCTCAACGTCGCCAGCTCCATCAGCACCACTGACTCACACACTGACCCACTAACCTCTCTGAGCACTCAGTCCACTGGACACTCCTCCAGCTGAGCCTCCGTCAGTTGCCAGTCGCGCCTTCGTCAGTTGCCAGTTGTGCCAAACGCCGTTGAGACCTGAAAACACAATAGATCCAAATCTGCTCCAAGGAAAGCCTCCCATTGACCCTCCTTGAGTGTTTGAATCACCTACTATCACCTGCACACTCCAACAGAGGCTTAGCAATGCATATCAAAAAGAAATCAGCAAGTAGCAGAGAATCGGCAGTGAAAACAGGCTTCTGACAGCATATTTGAATTAAAGTTCTGCTCCTGATCGGTCCCCAGACTGATCAGGGAAGAGCCTGATCGGTCACCAGACCGATCCAGCAGTCTTCTGCACACTCCTGATTGGTCCCCAGACCAATCAGGCTCCTGCCTGATCAGTCACCAGACCAATCAGGCTCCAGCCTGATCAGTCACCAGACCAATCAGGCTTGAGTGAACAGTGATTCTTTAATCAAATCCTAAGTCTCTGATCGGTCACCGGACCGTTCTGGACCTGATTAGCAAGGGAACTCAACTCACTGTTTGCTCCCTGATTGGTCACCAGACCGATTAGGAGCTGTGCAGTGAGTGAAACACACACTCCCTGATCGGGCACCAGACCGATCAGACATCGCTGGATCGGTCACCAGACCGATCCACGAAGGAGCAGCGTGCCAACTCCCTGATCGGTCACCAGACCGATCCAGGGACGCAGACCTAGCCTTCCAAGCTAGGATTTCATTCACCTTAGCCCTCCAAGCTAAGGATTTTTCAATCTAACTCTCCAAGTTGGGAATTTGTACCTAACCCTCCAAGTTAGGACTTTGCACCTAGCCCTCCAAGCTAGGACTTTTCACCTAGCCCTCCAAGCTAGGACTTTTCACCCAACCCCTCTGAGTTAGACCTTCATCCAACCTAGCCCTCCAAGCTAGGCACCTGACCCTCCAAGCCAGGACTTTTCACCTAATTCTCCAAGTTGGGACTTTTCACCTAACCCTCCAAGTTAGGACTTTTCACCTAGCCCTCCAAGCTAGGACTTTTCACCTAGCCCTCCAAGCTAGGACTTTTCACCCAACCCTTCCGAATTAGGACTTTTCCATACCTAGCCCTCTAAGCTAGGATTTTTCCACACCTAACCCTCCAGGTTAGGATTTTCTCACACCTAACCCTCGAGGTTAGAACTTTTCATACCTAGCCCTCCAAGCTAGGACTTTTTCACATGCCAGCGTGCAATCTCCCGATCCACCTGGACTTAATCCAAATCCATTCAACTAAACTTAAATCATTGTCAACACCAAAACAATAATCAGGCCAGACAGCATCAACACATACGAGTGTTGATAGCCATGACAGTATTGTATAAACTTGAAATACATCAAATGGATGTTAAGACTGTGTTCTTAAATTGTGAGTTGGAAGAAGAAATCTACATGGAGCAACCCAAGGGGTTCATAGCTCTAGGAAAAGAGGAAAAGGTGTGTCGACTTGTTAAGTCATTATACATATTTAAACAAGCGCCTAAACAATTTCACGAAAAATTTAACAAAATAATATTGTCAAACGAATTTAAAATAAATGAATGTGGCAAATGTTGGGACCGGGTGCATGTTGACATGGATACGGGTTCGTAATTTTAAAATTTAATTACGTGCAGCGGAAGATTTAGCATAAATAATTTCTCAAATTATTTTTAACCACGTATCTAGCATGCAACCTTATGTTGTGGAGACATGATCATACATTTAAAATTTTGCAGAAAGTAAACTAATTTACTTAATACCTCGCGTAACTCATAGAAAGGGACGAGATCCAACAGTAGCGTCCCTTGGAAGCTCCGCCTCTATTCGCATCCACGCCGAGTTCTCTTCGGGATGACTTCGCAAAGCCACGAGTTTCGTGCCGACAAGAACTACTAGATTCTGCAAAGGCACGACTAGAATATCAAGAGAGAGAGATGGAAAACTAACCACCAAACGAAAAACGGAATCAAGATTCCGGGAGGAAGGAAGGAGTCGCGGACCGCTTCTTCTTCGGCACCTTCTTGGTGGAGGTGGCTCACGGCAAAGGAGGTGAGGGTAGCCGGCCCTAGAAGATGGAGAGGGTAGCCGGCCCTAGAAGTGGGAGAGGGAGAGAAGGAGAGGAAGAGAGGCTAGGCAAGAATCCTTGATCTCCTGAATTGATTTCCAAGCGTTGCCTTTGCACCTTTATATAGTAGCCTCTTTATCGCCAAGTATCCTTTTAACGGAATAAATTTTTCATAAGAAATTTATCTTATAAATTTTTCTATGAATTATTCCGTTATGCCAAGTTTTTATTATAACATAATTTATAATAAAAACAACCATGTCTCCCCTTTTATTATGGAATAAAATTTTACAAGAAATTTGTTATATAAATTTTTCTTATCATGGAAAAATCAATTCATAATTGATTTTATAAAATAAAATAAATCAATCCATGGTTCATTTTAATTTTCATAAAAAAGAATAAATTTCTATAAATTTCTTTATCCATAATTTTATAAAACAAATCACGCTCGATTTATTTTATAATTTAAACCAAACAATTTGGTTTCCCATTTTATTGTGGCCGGCCAAACCAAAGAGGGTGGGAACCCTCTTTGGCCGGCCAAATCCAAGCCGTTACCTTACGAATTAAACTCATTTAATTCGTCCAATAAGCCTTCAAAAGACTTAGCCATTTTAAGCTTCCGATGCGTCTCTGATAAATTCAGATTCGACTTATCTCTCTTGATCGGAAAATCCAATTTTTAACTCGTTTTAAATCCCTCAGATTACTCATAGTGCGTGTGACTAAATAGGCTTTCGATTTATGTTGGCCGTCTATAATCAACCAATTATAGAACGATCATGAGTGACACCTAGTAGTACATCATGACCCCCAATTAATCGAAAGATCAACGGTTGACCTCAGAAATAATTCTGAAACCCTTCAGCAGCTATAATGAGTCGTGCCTCATTCCCTTCACCATCTTATACCCACTTGGTTCAGGACATGGTCTATGTGTGTCAGTCCCCACTAGGCTGACTACGTCACACCTAGCCCAAGTAACGTTCTCTCGTCCTATGGATTCTAATTACTCTCATGTATTTAAGAGATTCATACTCTGAACATGTCATGCTCTGGCCAGAGGCTTTGAGTAACAATCCGACGATAGGCCTTGGGTATACATCTCCTCGCAAGGAGTGGTGAATCCTTTGTAGGCTGTTCAAACATCTTCGGGCACTTCGGCTTATACCCAACCATCCTGGGTCCACACCTCCTTGGAGATGCTTGTTTAAGATGTTAAAGTATAAGTCTCCATGACCAAGATGACTTGAACACCGCAAGTCAAAGGAACATCGCACTTAAGCTGCAGTAAGAACTTCACTGACATGTCTATATGTAGACTACCATATGAAGTTTTACAGCTAGTCACTCCAATGAACTAGTTCCCTTAACTAGCATTCATGTTTATCTCCGGACATCCCAACGTCACCAGCCAGTGAGAATCAGCTGATTAGAGAATAACCCATGCTAGTCTCAACATAATTGATAGTGTCCGTATCTATCAATTCATCGACTAGGGACAATTTCAATACTTCACAATTGCACATGTAGAGATAATCACTAGTTGTGAATTTATCACAAATTCTCTTATGCTGTGAATTATATTGCGGGCATTCAATAAATGAGTTTAAGATCTCAATCAAATACACAGACATGTATACTCAAATAGTGAGTATTCATTTATTAAAGTAAATTATTACAATCATAAGGCGATTGCCTTAGGACACTTCTCTCATATTACTAACAGAAAATGCATTTATGTCAAAATCACACCTGAAGGTCATGTAATCGTGTATCTATACGTAGACGATATGTTTATAATGGGCAGTAATCATGAGATAATCATAAGTATAATGAGAATGTTGACCAACAATTTCGATATGAAAAATATGGGTCGAGCAGATGTTATATTGGGAATTAAAATTCTCAGAACATCTGATGGGGTAGTTCTGAGACAATCCCATTATATAGAATTCATATTGAAAAAGTTCAATACGTACGATCTCTCTACAGTGAAAACACCTATGGATCTAAGTCAACACTTAGTGAAAAATCATGGTGAGCCCATATCGCAATTGGAATATTCTTGGATAATTGGCAGCTTGATGTATCTCTCAAACTGCATACGTCCGGATATCACCTGCGCGATCAACAAGCTGAGTCATTCTATGAGTAATCCAAACGGCACCCATTGGAAAGCACTGATGCGAGCTCTTAGATATTTGAAATATACTATGAACTACGGATTACATTATGGAAGATATCCCACTGTCTTAGAGGGATACTGTGATACTAATTGGATATTAGAAACAATAGACTCGAAATCCACTGGTGGATATGTATTCACAATCGGTGGGGGAGCGGTATCTTGGAAGTCCACTAAGCAAACATGCATTGCTCGGTCAACTATGGAATCCGAGTTTATAGCACTAGACAAAGCAGCTGAGAAAGCTGAATGGCTGTGAAACTTCTTAGAAGATATTCCGAGCTGGATGAAACATGTGCCCGCCATACTTATACACTGTGATAGTCAATTGGCGATTGAAAGGGCACAAAGTAGTATGTATAATGGTAAGTCACGACATATACATCGTAGACACAATACCATTAGGGAGTTGATCTCGAATTGAGTAATTGCAATCGAATATGTTATATCGAAAGATAATTTGGCAGATCCTCTTACTAAGGGTCTAAATCGATATCAAGTATATTGCTCATCAAGAGGAATAGGATTAAAAATCTACAACTGAAATGACTGTAGCAGTATCTCAACCTTGTTGACTAGAGATCCCAAGATCTTGATTCAATGGGTCAACGAAGTTTAGAAGTTGTGTTACAACATATGAGATATATTATCTCTATCTCAATCCTAGGATGAATATGTGTTGTCCTACCACTGTAGTTAGGTTAAGCTTATCCTTTTAATGACTTCTATACCTTTATAAGGTGGAGCATAGTGGGATACTCTTGATAGAAGCATCACCTATATGAGTGTGAAGATAGACCGCTTTAATAAAACACTCATGAATCCAAGATGGTGTCCATAGCCAAAACAGAACCAACCATGAGAACCAAAAGTATGTGAGATAAGTCCCTGTGTGGGTGCTATTGTCATAATATACACAAACAGCTAAACAGTTCAAGACATCACGTTCACTGCACAACCTAGTATACTCGATAGTATTTCACTACGAATGGTTCAAAACCACAAGCTACCTCTCCCGATGCATTGACTTATTGACTGGACTCTTATAAAGTGTCACAAGTTGGAATCTTCAATTTGATGATGCATATCAATGCATTTGGTTTAATCAAGAATGAAGATGAACCTGTGTCTATATGCGGGTTAGTGGGAGAACAGTTATCTTCCTATGATGAACCAGGCAGCAGACAAATTGAACCTGGGGTGACCGGCCCGATCCCACGGAAGTTTCCCACCGGTCACTAGGGTAAATCGGGAAGCACTCGCGGTGGTCAGTCTACAAGCCCAGCGTCCTAGGGTTCGCGCTCCATTTAGAGGAAAAATTCCTGCAAAATGCGCCGTAGATCGGGATCGAACCGCGAATGCCTGGGTTAACAACTAGTGACCTTACCGCTGCACCGTAGCCCCGAGGGCAGCACAGTTATCTTCCTAATCTTATATGTGGATGACATATTTCTCATTGAAAATGATATCCCTTCACTATAGTCTGTGAAGATGTGGCTAAGGAATTATTTCTCAATAAAAGACTTAGGTAAAGCAACCTATATCCTAGGCATCAAGATCTATAGAGATAGATCTAAGAGATTGCTTAGCTTAAGTCAGAGTACATATATTGACAAGGTACTAAATCATTTTGCTATGTAGAATTCGAAGAAGGGATTTCTGTCGATGTCACATGGTGTGAGTCTTTCAAAGACTCAATATCCCTCTTCTAAGATAGAGAGAGACCGCATGGATCGGATCCCTTATGCATCCGCTGTAGGGTCCATAATGTATGTCATGCTTTGTACTTATCCAAATGTCTCGTATGCTTTGAGTATGACGAGCAGATACCGGTCAAATCCAGGTGAAAGTCACTAGATACCTGTCAAAAATATTCTTAAGTACTTATGAAGGACAAATGAATATTTCTTGATATTTGAAGGCGATGAGAAGCTAGCTGTAAAGGGTTATAGTGATGCAAGCTCCTAATCCTACAGTAATAATTTCATATCGCAGTCAAGGTATGTATTTTTCTTGAATGGTGGCGTTGTGAGTTAGAAGAGTTCGAAGCAGGACACAATCCCAGATTCTATAACAGAGGTCGAATATATTGCTACGTTTGATGTAGCAAAGGAGGATGTTTAGATCCGGAAGCTTATGTTGGATCGAGAGAACCGATAGAGGGGGGGTGAATATCGGAAAACGTTCGGATTTTAGAATTAGAGAAATTACGCAGCGGAATAACAACAATTGCGAACACAGGTAGTTTTACTTGGTTCGGAGCCTAGGTCGACTCCTACTCCAAGGCCCATGGTCGTTGACCGTTTTCTGCGGGCAATTCTATAAGTTCGCAAAACGGTTTACAAATAGATGTTACAATTGCAGTATAGTAAACACAAAAATTAAAAGATCTCTCTTTGTTACTGACGTCCGGTGTGGAATGTTTCTCGAAGCAGAGGGGCGTCGTCGGCGCTTGTATCTCGAGTCGGGAGGTTTCTAGAGCAGAGCGTGGGAGCAGAAGAGCATTATTGCATTGAATGAAATTGTTGTCTGAAGCCTCGGGGTCGAGGGCCCTTTTATAGGCCCTGGGGCCGCCCGAAACATCGGGGGCGCCCCCCCACGTGTCGGCCAATCCGCCTTTAACTTGGTCAGCTTCTGATCCCTTCAAACTCGAGATCAGATCTTAACCGGGGCGCCCGGGGCGCTGGGGGCGCCCGGGGCGCTGGGGGCGCCCGGGGCGCTGGGGGCGCCCGGATTGACCGGGTCAAACTCTTATCCTCTTGGCTTCGCTGGAGTTGCTTCAACTTCTTGACCTGGGGGCGCCCGGAGCGCTGGGGGCGCCCGGAGCGCTGGGGGCGCCCGGAGCGCTGGGGGTGCCCGGGAGCAGTGGGGGTGCCCGGAAGCATGGGGGCGCCCCGAACATGAACTGTCAAAGCCTTCTTTTGCATTATGTGTTTTGTGTTCACCTTGGGGGCGCCCGGGACACTCCGGGCACCCTGGTCAGCTGTTGCCTCACTCCTTTGAGGCTCTCTGAGCTGCAGACACTCGTTCCTTCGGTCCAGCATCTAGGGTTAGTCCAAAACACCATAGAGCAATAAGATATTAGTTTATACAGCCTTAGCTGTCTTGGTTCTAACTTTGGGCCTCGAAAATGGAACCCTAGGTCGAACCGACGCCTACTGTTCCCTCGACGGGGAACGCATCCTCACCTACTCCTCTCGGGAGAATGTACCTGATGCCAACCGCTCCTCTGGTCGGACTTTTGCCTATTAGTCCTTCGCTAGGTCTTGGAAACCAAGCTGTCCTTCGCCCGGTGCCTAGCTGTCCTTCGCTAGGTCTTCAGTCCCAAGCTGTCCTTCGCCTGGCGCCTAGCGCCTAGCAGTCCTTCACTAGGGCTTCAGTACCCTGGCATTCCTTCGCCAGTGCCTAGCAGTCCTTCGCTAGGACTTTTTACCCTGGCATTCCTTCGCCAGTGCCTAGCAGCCCTTCGCTAGGACTTTGTTTCCTGGCAGCCCTTCGCCAGGTGCCTAGCAGCCCTTCGCTAGGACTTTGTTTCCTGGCAGCCCTTCGCCAGGTGCCTAGCAGCCCTTCGCTAGGACTTTATTTCCTGGCAGCCCTTCTCCAGGTGCCTAGCAGCCCTTCGCTGGGACTTTTCCTGCACACTTGAGTAACATTGTTAGATCACCAATAATACTTAACTTTGAACCCTTTGCCAATATCAAAACAAGGTTCGATATGGTGCTTCCTACCACCAACAATCTCCCCCTTTTTGATTTATGACAACACAATTCAAAGTTAAGTAAAAATTACAACAGTTTAAGCAAGAAGGTTAAGACCAATAAAACATAGCAATTCTGAACAGTCTAAAACCAATGTAATTTGAACAGAAAAATTTTTTCTGTAACAGAAAAAAAAATTTCTCATACTCCCCCTGAATCATTGTGTTATAAAATACTTAACTTAACACTTAACTTTGACCCTTCCTCCCCCTTTGACATATATCAAAAATAAACATGGGTGAACAAGGTAAAGTAAAAAAGTTTTTGCAAACCTAAATTTTGTTACAAAACTTTTACTTGGCTTTGCAAAAAGAATTTTACTTAGGCAAAATTTTGAAGCCAAAATTTTGAAGCTAAATTTTGTTATAAAATACTTTGTGTATTTTGAAAAACAAAAATCTTTAAAAAATTTCGAGACAAGTTTTTTAAAAAAGTTTACTTAGAACCATTTGTCAAAATTTTCAAAAAGTTTTTGCTCAGACAAATTTACTAAGAAAAAATTTACTTAGAAAAAAACATGTACTTAAAAACATTTGAAACATTTAGACATACTTAAAAAATTTTGAAGCACTAGAAATACTTGAAAGCACTTGAAATAGTTTGAAATTTAAAAAAAAAACAATTTGAAGTACTTAGACATTTTTAAAGTACTTTACAAAATTCATAGACCAATTTTAAATCACTTAGAAATACTTAGCTTTTTGTGAAAACGAGATAAAAAAATTTCTCTCTCTTTTCTATTTCTCTCCCCCTTGGCCATATATCAATAAGGAGGTTTTGAAAGAAAATTTAAGAAATAAATGTGTGTATCAGATTTTATGAGCTTTGAAAATAAAAATACTTGTTATAATTCTGAAAGTATAGCAAGTAGCTTAAATTGTACCAATGAAAACTCCACTTTGAAATGTATTATGAATTTAAAAAAATATTTTGTATTTATAGGCAAGTTTTTAGAAAATTCACATACTTAGAATACTATTGCCTTAGAAAAGTGTTAGTACTCTTTGAAAACATTATATTTTGAAAAATAGAAGTACTTTTGAAAGATATTATGCAATTTTTGAAAAAAATATGCATTTTTGAAAAATATGCAAGTACTTTAAAAAAATAGATTGAGCCTTTTTGGAAAGTCTAGGTATTGTTTTTGAAGACTATTACACTTTGAAAAATATAAATAATTCCTAAAAAGAATTATGCGTTTTGAAAACATAATATTTTACTTGACTACGTTTCTTTTCCAGTCTGACACAATCCTAGGAAACCTTGTTAGCTGCAAGGACATTTTCCTAAGTGTCCTGGAAATTCTCAAGACTCAAGCAAATATTATTTCAAAAGGTATATAAAAAATGATTTTATAATCCATAAAAATAAAATAATAATATTTTGTATGATAAATTACTTATGTTTTCGATACAATTTTGAAAATATAGTGTATGGAAACATATTATTTAGAAATGTTTGATAACTCTTTTAATTTGACCTCCCTCTAAACTTGATACAGTCCTTGGAAGCTTGTTGACCACAAGTATTCTTCCTCTGAGTTCTTAGGGTTCAGTTCGGATTAGAAGAATTATTTAATAATTTCAAAAATAATTGCTAAGGAGAATACTTGCTAGAAATAATTTTTTTTTTAGATTTAGACTCCCCATAAATTTGAAACATCCTAGGAGTCCTTGTAGGTCATGAAGTGGACCTTCCTTTGTGTCTTTAGGGTTTGTCAAAATCAAAACGGAATCAAGCACAATTCTTAAAATGAATTTTGAAATATTAACATTTCGAAAAAAAATGATTATTTGAAAGACATATGATAGCATAGTTTTCGAAAAAAAACATGAGTGATAGTTTGAAAACATAGTATTTTTAAACTTCTTCTTTTAATTTGAACTCCCCCTAAACCTGACACAGTCCTAGGAGGCTTGTTGACCACAAGTTAATCCTCCTCTTAGTCTTAGGGTTTGATTCAAATAAAAAGAGAAGAAAACTAAGTTTAAAAAAGTATTATGTTTTAATGATTTGAAACATAATTTCATTCTCCTATTTGAGAAAATGAATATAGAAACCTGAAAAGGGGAATGATTTAAAAAATAGAAGTTTTTTTTTATGTCCCAAAAAAATATAAATATCTAAGCCCGGACTACAGACAAAAAATTTTCCTAAGTAATCCCAAGGTGACTTTTTGCCATACAAGAATAAACTGAATGTCTGAAAGAAATGTTTGTATAATGGTAAAGGAAAGAAATAAATGTTATGAAATAAATTTCAGGTTAGTGAACAAAAGAGACTTGATTTTAATTACAATGATTTGAAACATTAACTCTTAGTTAAAAAGTTAAATTTGATTTTTGAGAAAATTAAAATTTAGAGGGTTAAGTTTGTTTAGTTGAATTAAATTTTTATTTTGAAAGTTGTTTGGTTGAATTAAATTTGTATTTTAAAGTTTGTTGAATTAAATTTGAATTTTAAAAGTCAGATGAATTAAATTTAAATTTTAAAAGTCAGATGAATTAAATTTAAAATTTAAAAGTCAGATGAATTAAATTTAATTTATTAAGATTTAATTTAATTGATTTAATTAAGATGAATTTAATTGATTTAATTAAGATTTGATTTTGATTTAATTGATTTAATTAAGATTTAATTTATTTGATTTAATTAAATTAATTTGGTTGGGTTGGACTCAACTTTTAGGTCTTAAGCATCTCACCCATTTCTAAGTGACAAAACAGGATATCCTTAACTGTTTTGTGAGATGCATATTTTAATAGAAAGATTTATTTTGAGAAGGTCATGATTAATTCTGAAAAGTTAAATTAATTTTTAAACCCAATTTAAATTTATTTTGAAAAGAGATATTTGAATCTAAAATTAACTGAAAATTTGTGTTAGATTCGAATTTAACAAAGAGTAAATTGAATTTGAATTTCAAAAATTAGCTTCCAGGTCTTGGCGAGGCACAAGGCCTTCTTTGGCCGTAGCCTTATTGGATCATCAACCCTTTCCTAGACAAAGCCTTTTAGTGAAATTTCATCTTCAAAATTAATTTTTGGTAAATTCTGGTCTAACTAGATTGGGTCTTGGATCGGTAGCTTCAGCTAGTTTCACCAGTCTAAAGAGACCAAGTAGTGTATACTTGACCTTATTAGAAAAGGCTTCCCTAACGTACTATCATCTCACCTCCACCCAATACTATGTTGTTCAAATTTCAGTTAAGATGGTTCAGTCCTTAAACTAACCAGTCCTAATTCTAAGCAAAAAAAAACTAAACTAAAGATAAAAAGAAACACACAATCAAAGCAAGCAATTATCTAAGTAAGGTCACAATTGGAGTAATACTCTAGATTTTCGAAATCCGCAAGATTATGAATTAAATTTTCTAACATATTGACCTTATATTTTAGGGTTTCATTTTCTTGTTTCAATTTTCTGAAATTTGCCTTAATTAATTTACATGAATCAATTACATTATTTAAGGTAAATAACGGATTTTCAAATACTGTAAATTTTCCTTTGTCGGTTGTTTGTCCGGCATTCTTGGTAGCTCTTTTATCTGTGCATTCACTTTGGTAATGCCTGAACTCCTGGCACTTGAAGCATTGGATGCGACTTTTGTCCCTTCGTGGTTTTGGAACTGGTTCCTTTGTCGCCATCGGTGATGTCGTTTGAATCTTACGAGTAGGACACTCACTTTGGTAGTGCTCTCTCTTCCTGCATGTGTAACAAATTACATGATTTTTAAAATCTGAATTTACACTTTTACCTTTTGGTTCTTTATTGAGAATCTCCCCCTTGATTCTTGCCACCTCGGATCTAGGCTCATCTTCTGATTCTGTGTCTGAGTCGGACTCGGGTACTTGTTGAAGCTCCTTCTTTGGTGGTTCTTTAGGATTTTTCCCTGCAATAGAATTTACACCTTCCTCGACCATTACAGTATCTGTTTGATTATTTAATTCTAATTTTGAAAAGAATTCAAAATCAGTTACCGTCTTAGTCAATTCTGTTAGTGATATGAGAGAAGTGTCCTAAGGCAATCGCCTTATGATTGTAAACATTTATTTTAATAAATGGAAATTCACTATTTGAGTATACATATTTGTGTATTTGATTGGGATCTTAAACTCATCTACTGAATGTCCGCAATACAATTCACAGCATAAGAGAATTTGTGATGGGATCACAAATAGTGATTATCTCTACATGTGCAAATGTGAAGTATTGAAAATATCCCTAGTCGATGAATTGATAAAAACGGACACTATCAATTCTGTTGAGACTAGCATGGATTATTTTCTAATCAGCTGATTCTCACTGGCTGGAGACATTGGGATGTCCGGAGATAAACTTGGATGCTAGTTAAGGGAACTAGTTCATTGGAGTGACTGGCTGTAAAACTTCATATGGTAATCTATATAGATATGTCAATGAAGTTCTTACTGCAGCTTAAGTGCGATGTTCCTTTGACTTGCGGTGTTCAAGTCATCTTGGTCATGGAGACTTATGCTTTAACATCTTAAACAAGCATCTCCAAGGAGGTGTGGACCCAGGATGGTTGGGTATAAGCCGAAGTGCCCGAAGATGTTTGAACAGCCTACAAAGGATTCACCACTCCTTGCGAGGAGATGTATACCCAGGCCTATCATCGGATTGTTACTCAAAGCCTCTGGCCAGAGCATATCATGTTTAGAGTATGAGTCTCTTAAATACATGAGAGTAATTAGAAATCCAAAGGACGAGAAAGACTCTACTTGGGCTAGGTGTGACGTAGTCAGTCTAGTGGGGACTGACACAAATAGACCATGTCCTGAACCAAGTGGGTATAAGATGGTCAAGGGAATGGGGCACGATTCATTAGAGCTGCTGAAGGGTTTCAGAATTACTTCTGAGGTCAACCGTTGATCTTTCGATTAATTGGGGGTCATGATGTACTACTAGGTGCCACTCATGATCGTTCTATAATTAGTTGATTATAGACGGCCAACATAAATCGAAAGCCTATTTAGTCACACGCACTACGAGTAATCCGAGGGATTTAAAACGAGTTGAAAATTGGATTTTCTGATCAAGAGAAATAAGTCGAATCTGAGTTAATCAGAGGCGCGGAAGCTAAAAATGGCTAAGTCTTTTGAAGGCTTATTGGACGAATTAAATGAGTTTAATTCGCGGTGGGTTCGGCTCGGTTTGGCCTGCCAAAGAGGGTGCCAAACCCCTTTGTTTTGGCCGGCCACATCAATGGGGAAAAACCAATTTATTTGGTTTAATTAATAAAATAAATCTAGCGCGATTTGTTTTATAAATTATGGATAAATAAATTTGTATAAAGAAATTTATAGAAATAAATTTATAGAAATTTATTCCCTTTTTATGGAAATTAAAATGATCCATGGAATGGTTTATTTTAATTTTATAAAATCAATTATGAATTGATTTTTCCATAATAAGAAAATTTATAAATTTCTTATAAAATTTATTCCATAATAAAAGGAGAGAAGGTATTTGTTTTATTATAAAGTTAGTTGTAATAAAACTTGGCTTAAACGGAATAATTAATAAGAGAATTTATAGGATAAATTTCTTATGAAAATTCCGTTAAAAGGGAGACTTGGCAAGGGAGAGGTTACTATATAAAGGAACCAAGGCTAGCCTTGAATTCCAATCAATAGAGTAATCAAGAGATTAACTCTCTCCCTCTCTCTCTCTTATTCTCTTCCTCCCCTTCTCTTCCCCTTAGGGCCGGCGCCCCCCATCCCCTTCCTAGGGCTGGCGCACAACCACCCTAGGGCCGGCGCACCCTCACTCTTCCAAGGGTTGGCGTGAGCAACAACAACCAAGGAGGAGCCAAAGAAGAAGAAGAAGAAGCGGGATGCAACTCCTTCCTTCCCGGAATTTAGATTCCGTTTCTTGGTGGTTAGTTTCCTTTCTTCTCTCTTGATCTTCTAGTTGTGCCTTTAGAGAATCTAGTAGTTCTCGTTGGCACAAAACTCGTGATTTTGCGAAGTCATCCCGAAGAGAACTCGGCGTGGATGCGAATAGAGGCGGAGCTTCCAAGGGACGCTACGGTTGGATCTCGTCCCTTACTTCGAGTTACGCGAGGTACTAAGTAAATTAGTTTACTTTTCCGCAAAGTTTTAATTTATGATCATGTCAACACATCATAAGGTTGCATGCTAGATACGTGGTTAAAGTAATTTAAGAAATTATTTTATGCTAATTCTTCCGCTGCACGTAAAAATTTAAAATTTTACGAACCCGTATCCTTGTCAACATGCACCCGGTCCCAACAAATTCGTCGTCTGATTCTGGTTCGACTTTGGATTCGGGTTCAGACTCTGACTCGGCAGTTTGTGCTTGGACTGAAAGGGCAAGATAACTTACCTGATCTTCTTCTTCATTTGAGATCTCTTGATGAAGGTTAATCAATTTTTCTCAGATTTCTCTAGCACATCTACATGGACCTACTAGCTCGAGTTGCTCCTTGATTAGGCCACATTGTAGGATTGCAGTTGCCCTTGCATCGGTCTCAATTTGGTTGAGGGAGTCTTCATCCAGTTTGTCCCACTCGATTGATGACTCATCTTCTACGGGAAACGAGAATCCCGTTTGGATGATCTGCCATAAGTCCATGTGGGCCTTCAGAAGGGACTCCATTTGACATCTCCAAAACGTGAAGTTCTCGCCAGAGAATAGTGGTGGGCGTGCACTATTCCACTCTTGGTTGGCCATTTAATATAAACCTTGCACACAAACAAACTAACAAAAAAAATGTACCAAGACTTGGTCTTGGATTAGTAGTGCGGGAGAGAAAAGATATAGCCCAACAAAAATATTGCACGAATTTTGAGGTAAAATAATAATAATAAATTATGACAAATTTTTGAAAGTTGATCGTTTTAACAATTCTAACATATGGTGAAAAAATGAGAATTCAAAATTGAAAAAGGCGTAAGGATATTTTAAATCCACCTACAGATATTTTTTTATTTTAAAATAAAAGGCGAAAAAGATCGAGTGGTGTTGATTAACTAGAAAGAAAAGAAATAAGATTAAAAATTTTGTAAATCCGAAAAACTTTCAAACTGGTGGTTGCACCAAGTTTGAACTACCCCGCTCTGATACCACTTGTTGGATCGAGAGAACCGATAGAGGGGGTGAATATCGGAAAACGTTCGGATTTTAGAATTAGAGAAATTACGCAGCGGAATAACAACAATCGTGAACATAGATAGTTTTACATGGTTCGGAGCCTAGGTCGACTCCTACTCCAAGGCCCACGGTCGTTGACCATTTTCTGCGGGCAATTCTATAAGTTCGCAAAACGGTTTACAAATAGATGTTACAATTGCAGTATAGTAAACACAAAAATTAAAAGATCGCTCTTTGTTAC
This sequence comes from Boesenbergia rotunda, assembly GCA_024364735.1. Lineage (NCBI taxonomy): Eukaryota > Viridiplantae > Streptophyta > Magnoliopsida > Zingiberales > Zingiberaceae > Boesenbergia > Boesenbergia rotunda. The sequence goes on along the minus strand of JAGFNQ010008757.1, from coordinate 34,189 downwards.
TGACGTCCGGTGTGGAATGTTTCTCGGAGCAGAGGGACGTTGTCGGCGCTTGTATCTCGAGTCAGGAGGTTTCTAGAGCAGAGCGCGGGAGCAGAAGAGTGTTATTGCGTTGAATGAAATTGTTGTTTGAAGACTCGGGGTCGAGGGCCCTTTTATAGGCCCTAGGGGCGCCCCCCATGTGTCGGCCGATCCGCCTTTAACTCGGTCAGCTTCTGATCCCTTCAAACTCGGGATCAGATCTTGACCGGGGCGCCCGGGGCACTGGGGGTGCCCGGATTGACCGGGTCAAACTCTTATCCTCTTGGCTTCGCTGGAGTTGCTTCAACTTCTTGACCTAGGGCGCCCAGAGCGCTGGGGGCGCCCGGGAGCAGTGGGGGCGCCCGGAAGCACGGGGGCGCCCCGAACATGAACTGTCGAAGTCTTCTTTTGCATTATGTGTTTTGTGTTCACCTTGGGGGAGCCCGGGACACTCCGGGCGCCCTGGTCAGCTGTTGCCTCACTCCTTTGAGGCTCTCTGAGCTGCAGATACTCGTTCCTTCGGTCCTGCATACAGGGTTAGTCCAAAACACCATAGAGCAATAAGATATTAGTTTATACAGCCTTAGCTGTCTTGGTTCTGACTTTGTGCCTCCAAAATGGAACCCTAGGTCGAACCGACGCCTACTGTTCCCTCGACGGGGAACGCGTCCTCACCTACTCCTCTCGGGAGAATGTACCTGCCAACCGCTCCTCTGGTTGGACTTTTGCCTAGCGGTCCTTGGCCAGGTCTTGGAAACCAAGCTGTCCTTCGCCCGGTGCCTAGTTGTCCTTCGCTAGGTCTTCAGTCCCAAGCTGTCCTTCGCCTGGCGCCTAGCTATCCTTCACTAGGTCTTCAGTCCCAAGCTATCCTTCGCCTGGCGCCTAGCAGTCCTTCGCTAGGGCTTCAGTACCCTGGCATTCCTTCGCCAGTGCCTAGCAGCCCTTCGCTAGGACTTTGTATCCTGGCATTCCTTCGCCAGGTGCCAAACAGCCCTTCGCTAAGACTTTGTTTCCTGGCAGCCCTTCGCCAGGTGCCTAGCAGCCTACACTAGGACTTTGTTTCCTGGCAGCCCTTCGCCAGGTGCCTAGCAGCCCTTCGCTGGGATTTTTCCTGCACACTTGAGTAACATTGTTAGATCACCAATAATACTTAACTTTGAACCCTTTGCCAATATCAAAATAAGGTTCGATATAGTGCTTCCTGCACCAAAAGCTTATTGTAGAGCTTGGTGTGGTTCTTAGTATAGCAGACCCGATAGACCTTTATTATGACAGCAATGGGGCTATTGCACAGGCTAAGGAATCTTGCTCTCATCAGTGGACCAAACACATACTACAACGCTTCTATCTCATTCGAGAGATCATCGATAGAGGAGATGTGAGGATATGCAGAGTACCCATTGATGCAAACATCGCGGATCCTCTAACCAAGGCTTTGGCACAGAGGAAACATGATGGTCACACTAGGTCACTGGGTATTAGATATTATAGTGATTGACACTAGTGCTAGTGGGAGATTGTTAGTATGAGCCCTAGAGCCAATTATGTGATGATTGACTAGGGACTTTTGTATCATATTCTATTATTAATAATGACAAAGTTTGGTTATTATACTTACCTTATGTTTGTGCTAAAGAACTAAGTATAATAATGTCCTTGGGTAGTAGGTTCTTATCTACATCATATCGATTGGTTGAATTGATAGTGAGATGATGTAGAGAACACTACACTAAACCATTCCTAGGCAAACATTAAAATTTAGGGACAATATTAATGCATGTAGACTAGCATGTAGGTCAATTGATGACTTGAGCTCACAAGTCATAGATATATGATATCAAGTTAACACATGGGCATACATTAGAGAATGTGTACTGAATTGACCAGTCATAAGAAAGTTTCATAGATTGTCATATGAGTGTCATAAACTTTCTCATGTGACTATTAATATGAATAGTCCTTAGACCCAAAGTCACTACGGTTCTCTACATAAGGAGTTATGTACTTTAGTATCGTCAAACGTCACCCATAATAGGGTAGACCATAAAGGCCATCACTGAGTATATAATAAATTATGCGGAGGGATGTGAGTGATGTAGATGGGATCTATCCCTCCCATATGACCAGAGTGATATCTGTAGGCCCCTAGATCGAGTAGGACTATTAAAATGCATGGTCATGCTCAATGAGTCAATATGAGATATTGAGCTCATTTATTTAAGTGAGTCTACTTGGGGATCAAGAAACACAATGATTGATATCAAGGATGACACGGTCTATGCCTCATTGGTCAATCTAGATATCGAGAATAAAGGGACAAGGTCATACATTGTCATAGTTGCAGAGGTTAGTCGAATCTCGACTTTCTCATCACTTGGGTAGTAATGATGCATTGCTAGATACCGCTTATTGATTATGTGTCTAAAGTGATTTAGATGCATTGCCAACGTTACGAGAACCTATTGGGTCACACACTAAGTGGTTTAGATTAATTGATCTTAGTTTGACTAAAATTTGATTCAAATTGGATTAGTTGAGTTAGACTCAAGTGAATCGAATTGGATTATGGGATTAAGTCTAATTTGAGTTAAACTCATTTAGATTAGACTCAATCACATTTGAATGAGATATTAATTCATTAAAATGTTTAATGAATTAATAATAGAGGAAGAAAAGGTGAATAGTAAAAAATTTGAAACATGTGTTTCATTGGTTTTATTGGCTATTATTGGTTTAATTAGGGAAGCTAAAGAGGCATAACTCTTCATATTCATGAGATGAATATAAAAGAGTTCTTCTTGCATTTTGGATTAGACTTAGTCATTTTTCTTCATCTTTTCCCCCTTTTCTCCCTCTTTGGCCGAAACTCATCTTTGGGGTTCTTGGTATTTCTGTGAAATACCTCAACTTGCTAGCACAACTAAGGTAGTTCTTCTCCGAAGTTGATATATCATGTTCATGTGGATACGCATAGAGGTATGGATACTTGAATGTGCAAGAGATCCGGCGTACCTTTGACGAACAGGATAAGCGAAGGGTACGCTCCAAAGGTATACACTTTAGATACATCTATTAGATAGATGAACTTCGTATGAGTTTTCTTTTTCCACTGCGTATTTTATTATCATGTCACATAGGATTCCCTATAGCTAGAGTTGATGAGCTAGCTAAACTGGCCAGTTCCTTAGCCTGCTAGACATTGGAAGACTCCATAAATCACGAAGTATTGGTTGCTCAAATATATAAAGGGAATATTCAGGTTAGGCAGTTTGATTGGCGTGTTCCTTTCATAAACTACTTGCAAATTGGGGAACTTTATCGAGATCCTAGTCACACTTGTTTATTCATGCGTCGGGCAACTAGGTTCACCCTGGTGGGGGATACTTTATATAAAAGAGTATTTGCTCGGCTCCTTTTGAAATGCATGGTGCCAGAGGACATGGTGTATATACTGAGAGAGGTGCATGAAGGTATATGTGGTAGCCATATCGGAGGAAGGTCACTAGCTCGGAAGATAATATTAACCGTGTATTTTTGGCCCACTTTGCAGGAGGATGCTAATAAATTTATGATGGGTTGTGAATCTTGTCAAAAGCATCAACACATTACTCATCGGCTGACAGAGCACCTTCGGACTTCTACAGTATCATGCCCATTTGATCAATGGGGAATGGATATAGTTGGTCCTTTCCCGACCAGGCCTCAGAAAAAGAAATTTTTGTTGGTTATTGTTGATTACTTCTCCAAATGGGTAGAAGTTGAACCCTTAGCTCGAATAATAGAAGAAGCTATTATGAAGATCCTGTGAAAGGATATCATCTGCAGATATAGGATTCTATACAAGTTGGTATCCGATAATAGGAGACAATTCCAAGGTCGAAAGCTAAAGGAGTGGTGTGAAGGACTTGGAATTAGACAGGCATTCACGTCAGTTGCTTATCCTCAGAGCAATGGACAGGCAGAGGTGGTCGATCAGGAAATTATCCGAGGGCTCAAAATTAAGCTTGACCATGTTGGTGGCAGATGGGTAGAGGAGTTACCTAGTATTCTCTGGGCATACCGAACAACCCCAAAGGAGGGAACGAGTCAAACACCATTTCACTTGGTGTACAGTGGAGAAGTTGTTATCCCAGTGGAGGTCGATGATGAATTAATGAGAAGACAATTATACGAACAAGATAACAATAACCAAGAACGACTGCTGGATTTGGATTTGGTTATTGAGGTTAAACACCAAGCGGCCACATGGCTTATTGCGTATCGTCAACGGATGAAGCAAACATATAATAAGAGAGTCAATCCACGGGCTTTCTAGGGTAGTGATCTTGTTTGGAGATGGATAAAGCCTGTTGAAGATGTTTCTAAGCTGGATCCACAGTGGGGAGGACCTTATAAAATGATTGGCATGCTTACTAGTGGGAATTACTACTTACAAGAGATAGATATGAAAAAACTAGAGCGGCCTTGGAGTGCTAATCACTTACAGCCTTATCCGACATAATGAGTACGACCATGTTTATGATTATTGTATTTTTGTATATTCGCTTATGTACTTTTTATAGTGCTAATAAAATAAAAAAACAACAATCAAACTCCTACTCGGGAGCTCACGGACGAAGGATCTCTTACACAGCGTTAGCCCTTACAAGACTCAACCTCTCGCTCGGGAGCTCAAGGTCGAAGGTGCTCTTACGCAGTGTTAGCCCTTACAAGGCTCAACCTCACTCTCGGGAGCTCAAAGACGAAGGCGCTCTTATGCAGTGTTAGCCCTTACGAGGCTCAACCTCCCGCTCGGGAGCTCAAGGACGAAGGCGCTCTTATGTAGCATTAGCCTTAACGAGGCTCAACCTCCCACTAGGGAGCTCAAGGACGAAGGTGCTCTCAACCTCCCGCTCGGAAGCTCAAGGATGAAGGTGATCTTACGCAGCGTTAGCCCTTACGAGGCTCAACCTCCCGCACGGGAGCTCAAGGACGAAGGCATTCTTATGCAACGTTAGCCCTTACGAGGCTCAACCTCCTGCTCGGCAACCTCTCAAATGAATGTTAATGTTAAGACCCAAGTGTGACTGTTGCTCGGTGGTCTCTCCTTGGTTAAGTCCGAGAGCTCGGATAGAAGGTTAACGAAGAGTGCTTATACTCGGACAGAAGATTCGCTCGTTAATATGCAAAAAAGTTTTTCATTATCACAAAGATAAATTACAAGATAGCGCAGCTTTTCTCTACTCTTTCTCCGACTCAGGAAGCTCGGCCCACACTTCGTTTAAGTTAAGGAAGCTTAAATTAGTGTCGGGCATCAAAACCTTCGCCTTGATGATCTGCTTGAGTATTCCTTCAAACTCCTGAGTCATCCGTTTGATCACCTGGGAGCCTAGTAAATCATGATATTCAATTGAGTGAAGAAAATCCTCTTTAAATGCTTGGCACCTAGCAACCTCGTTGGCTTGGTGGGCTTCGGGTTTATTGGTCGCTTTCTCCCGATTGTATTGGTACCCCGGTTAGTTTTGATGTGATCAACAAGGTTAAGTTAGGTCCTATGTTTTCTAATCCCTCTACTAAGTGTGCAAGAGCTTAGGTACGGAGGAAGTCGAGCGTAAGACGTAGCGGACGAGAAGGATTGTGCGGGGAAGTGAGCCGACGGGCTCGGAGCAATCTGAGGGACGCGGAAGCTACGGAAGAGTACGTCGGTGGATCGAGAAGGACGTGTGCGACGTCCGAGGGACGGGAAGCCGGGAGGAAGCACGCTCGAGGGGCGAAAGGTCAGAGTCGAGTTCAGGTGAACCAAACTCCAATTGGCCGAAAATCACCCAGAAGATGAAGAACCAAAAGGCTGGTCAGTTTGACCAAGTCAAACTAGGCGCCTGAAAAAAAGGAAATTTATTTGTTGCTAAGAAGACTCAAACCCGAAACCTCAGGAAATAGATATTTTCATGCTTACCACTTGGGATAATGGCTCCGTGCTTACCACTTGGGATAGCGGTAGAAGTCAATGAGCTGCTGCAAACAGAAGATAAAGTTTTAATTGAACTTTATCTCTTAAAGGATAAAACCTTATCCTTTAATCAGATCCAATGGATGAAGTTTAATCCCATCCAAGAACAACCGTCCAAATTACATCCATGGATCAATGGTCAAGAGAAAATTCATCAACAATCCAGATTTATTCTCTTAGGCTATAAATAGGCTTAGAATTTTAGCTTTAGAAATCAATTAATTCACTTGTAAAATCTCTAAAGTCTAGCGTGCTTTTGTTGTAAGGCTTCTTCGCCACTAGGAGATTTTTATTGAGCGTCCACTGCCTTGGAAGCAACATTCTTAGTTGCGACCAAGTTAATTTTTAAAAGACGAGTGCTTCCACTTAATTTTTTTTTAACAGTCTATTCACCCCCTCTAGCCGGGCTAACCCGATCCAACAGATTGATCATTACTGTTAGGATCTTACCGTTTGCTAAAGGGGGGTGAATAGCAATTCTCGATTCTTCTTCCTACAATGTTAGCGTGCGCATGCGGAAATACTAATAACAAAATCAAACAATCGCTAACACGCCACCTTTACGTGTTCAAAGATAAAGCTCCTACTCCATGACTGTCCGTAAGGTGAACGATCCCAATCCGTCAGTGGATGACTGTCCGTAAGGTGAACGATCCCGATCCGTCGGTGGATGACTCCCCGGAAGACCTCCGGCTAGCTCGTGTAGCTCCTTGTGGGTAGAGAAACCTCCCCACAATCCAGACAACACTCCTGAGCACAAAGACTACTAATTGGCCATTAACCAAAGCCAATTTCGTCAAGAACTCTCAGCCAAAATCGAGCCCTTTTAAATAGTGCTCAAGGTTGAGAAGACCGTTACCAATCGACTGGTCCATTACCAATCGACTGGTCCCACTCAAATTCGACCGTTACAGCTTAACGTTCGAATTTCCAGCCACCACCAGTCGACTGCCCATTTGCAGTCGACTGATCTTTCTATGGCATACACCAGTCGACTGCCCTGGCACCAGTCGACTGGTCCACCCCTAAACCTAAGGTTTCCTTTCCCGAGTATATTTCTCTCAGCACTCGAACCTTAGGATTTCCCGAGTACATTTCTCTTAGTACTCGACCCCTCATGACCTGGTTGACTCTTCATCCAACAGCCTCTATATGTTGCCTTCAAGCCCTCTTCGACCTTGGCTCCCATCCCTCAGATGTGGACACAAGCCCTCGGCTTGCCTCCATGTCATCCTTCACACATGCCTCGAAGTCCGCTTCCCTCAGCTCATCGTTCCTTCTCCAGCAGCCTCGACCTATTGCCTTCAAGCCCTCTTCGACTTTGACCCTCGTCCCTTAGATGCGCACACAAGCCCTCGGCTTGCCTCCATGTCATCCTTCACGTACGCCTCGAAGTCCGCTTCCCTCGGCTCATCATCCCTGCTTTGTCCACGGTCCTTTGGATGCGCACACAAGCCCACGGCTTGCCTCCATGCCACCCTTCACCGTACCCAAAGACGTCCAACCTATTAGATCGGAGAAAACGATAGAGGGGGGGTGAATATCGTTATAATATTTTTCGGAGTAGAAGAGTAAATGCGCAGCGGAAAATCACATAATACACGTGAACACCAATCGATTTTATTTGGTTCGGAGTCGCGGTCGGCTCCTACTCCAAGGCCCACGGTCCTTGACCGTTTATTTTGGGCAATTCTATATTCGATAATGTTTTTACAAGATGATAGTACAGATATAAAATTGAAAATTTAAATCATAATACTTTTGTAAATTAAAATTTTACCGACACCCGAGGTGGATCGAATTCCAGAGCAGAGGGTCGTCGTCAGCGCTGGAATCTCGAAATCGAACTTTGCTGGGGTGCAGCGCTTGAGTGAAAGTGTCTGGAGAGTTGAGAGCAATGGATGTCGAAGCCTTGGGGGTGAACCCTCTTTTATAGCACCCATACGGGCGCCTGTGACGATGGGGGCGCCTAACACGTGTCCTTTCCTGCGCGAACCCTTATCCGTAGGCTCGGTCAACGCTTATCCATCTCCTCTTGGGCGCCGGAGCTGATGGGGGCGCCCGTGACCTCACGGGCGCCTGATCTGCCTTGGTCCAGAGGCTTCACTGCTGTGGTTGGTGTTTTGCCTTCACACTGAGGCGCCCGTATCCTTACGGGCACCCGAGTCCATCCGGGCGCCTAGCCCCAGTGAGGCACCTCACTTGCAGAAGACCAGTCCTTCGATCCTGCAATAACGGTTAGTACCACAACACAACAAGCAAATGTGTTAGCCATTAGTTACAGTCATAGCTGTCTTGGTTCTGACTTTGGGTCTCCCAAATGGAACCCTAGGTCGAACCGACGCCTAATGTTCCCTCTACGATGAACGCGTCCTCACCTACTCCTCTCGGGAGAATTTACCTTTTTGCCAACCGGCTCCTCCGGTTCGACTTTTGCCCAGCTTTACTCACCAGGTCTTCGTGCCCAGTCCGTGACCAGGACTTAGTGCCTAATTCCTCGAACCAGGTCTTCGGTGCCCAGCCCTCGGCCAGGACTTAGTGCCCAATTCCTTGAACCAGGTCTTCGGTGCCCAACCCTCGGCCAGGACTTAGTGCCCAGTGATAGATCGAATAGCGTTGCTAGAGGAGGGGGTGAATAGCAATTCTTCGTCGTTTTCTCTTCAAAGTTGTTAGCGGAGCGGAAATATAAATAAAATAAGACTAACAATACTAGACAATGCTAACAAACCGATTTACTTGGTATCCACCCCGGACGGGTGACTAATCCAAGAATCCTTCGGCGGATCAATCCCCGGATAACCTCCGGCTAACTTTGTCGCTCCTTGTGGGTGGAGAAACCTCACCACAACACTTCGGATGCTATCTGAGCACAAGAGACTACTAACTCACTTTACCCAAGCGAGTTTCGTCAAGAGATAGTAGTCTGAAACGAGCCCCTTTAAATAGGGCTCGAATCTGAACCAGCCGCTACCAGTCGACTGCCCCTAAGGCAGTCGATTGGTCCCACTCAGATTCGACCGTTGTCATACAACGTTTGAATTTGACAGCTGTCCCAGTCAACACCAGTCGACTGCCTATGGGGCAGTCGACTGGTACACACCTAAGCCTAGGGTTACACTCCCGAGTACATGTCTCTCCGCACTCGAACCCTCCCGGCTTAGCCCCTAAGTACAACACTCATACTCAGATCCTCACAACTCGGTTGACTCTTCACCAGCAGCCTCGACTATTGCCTTCACGCGTTCTTCATCTTCGGCCCTCGTCCCTCGGATGCGCACGCAAACCTCCAGCTTGCCTCCATGCCACCCTTCACATACGCCTCGAAGTCCGCGTCCCTTGGCTCATCGTCCCTGCTATCCAACGGTCCCTCAGATGCGCATGCAAGCCTCCAGCTTGCCTCCATGCCATCCTTCACTCGAAGACATCAACCAAGTCTATGCGTACCTGTACACCTGCACACTCATGTACTCATATTAGTCCAACACAAATCCTAACTTAACCATATTGTCCGCACACATCAAAACCCCATGATCCTCCAGATCATATCAGGGTCGATTGCCCCAACAATCTCCCCCTTTTTGATGTATGACAATATGTTAAGTTAGGTAAACATATAGCAATAGCAATAGCAAAAGCAATTGAAAACACAAAGCATAACACACAAGAGGCAACCTCCCCCTTAACCTATGCTTTCTCCCAATTTTTAATTCTCATTGCTAATCCCAAGTTAAGTTCTCCCAACCTAACTCTACTCACAACAACTGGTTAAGTTACCCCAACATAACTCCAATGTTTCACAATTCAATCAAAGTTAAGTTTCAACCCAAACCTAACTTAACACCTAAGTTCTCCCCCTTTGACACCATCAAAAAGATTGCCCCAAGCAACCCTACCCCCGGTGCCAAATAGAACTTAATTAGATTTTTGAAAGCCCCCTCAGAAATCTCAAAATAGCACTCTGTCCAAACTACCAGTCGACTGCGATCCTGCCAGTCGACTAATACGCAAGTTTCTAAATTTCCAGCCGAAATTCAGAAATGCGTATAAAATTCCAAAAAATCTGGAAAAATGAAAAACTTTGCAAGCACGCTTGTTAAGGTATTCCCTACCCTAGAAAAATATTGATTCATGAAAATCATCAACCGTGCTTGACTTTTGGTACAAACTCAAAAATTCTCAAATAGTGTCAACTTTATATCAACTTTGAAATTCAATCATGATTTTCTATATTTTCCAATTTCATTCACCTCTATTTGACACATAGAATGGTTTCTAAACCTCCCTTTTTCATAATGATATTTTCATTTTGACAAAAGCTCCCCTTCTTTCTCTCATAATTCTAGAAGATCATGCCCTTATCGATGGAAGTCCCATTATTTAACTATCAATCAATATATGTTAAGCAACATACACAATATAGGATTTCAACCCATTTCATGAACACATATATAGAGATCATAATTTAAAACCATAGCTTTCTATCAATACAATTCAAATAAAATTTAAATCATGCATCATAAAACAATAATCAACTCATGTATCAAGGAAAAAATAAAATAAAGTAATCTAAGATCAAATTATGACATAACATAGCATAAACAAAAACTTCATAATTCATCATACAACAAAATGTATCACACATCAAAATAAGAAGGATCAGAACCCACAGTATCAAAAGGGCCATAGCCCTGAAGTTACCAAAATAATATAGATCAGAGTAATGAGTGTTTGACAGGTATAAAAATACATCAAGTGAAAACACTCTCAACACTAAGTCACCAAAGCACATCATATCATGTCGTCGTCACCGCTTGGTTGAGGAGAAGGAGGAGGAGGAGGAGCCTGATAAGCGAGATGCAACTGTCGTAGCATCTCGTACATATCATCCTGACGGCTGGTAAACCCATGAATTGTCGCCTTAATCCTCTACTCCATCTGCTAAACTCCGTGGATATCCTCACGGATGCCATGAACGTCCTCCTGAAGCCTGTGAACATCTGACTGGAGCTGAGTAAACTCCGCACGTGTAACAATCCCAGCAGGCTTCTCATCTGAGCTAGACGACTCTGGACGTTGTCTCCACACAAACTCCCCCTGCCGACACTCGATGCCTGCCAAGGATAACTGACGTGTACCGATCTGGTCATAATCCTTGGACAGGTGCCTATCCTGACCGCTACCCACACGGATACCAAACCGTAGATGGAAAAACTCAGTCAAGATGTGGCAAAAGGGCATGTATATCTTCCCATTAACACTATGGGAAGAATGACAAATAGCACTAAACACTTGCAGGGAGACATCTATGTCTAATCTCCTCTCTAATGTGTACATCATTACCAAGTGTGGGAGTCTGATCCTGGCCCTCCCCTTGGTGACGATGGGCAAAATGCACTCTATGACAATCTTGTACAACACATGGCTAGAAGGTCTCATAGGTTTAGCGTCAAAAATACGCTCTGACTCATTCCTGTGCCTCCTAAAATAATGCATGTGTATTTGGTCAATGGTGACACCAGGAAACTCAAGTGGCTCAACAACAGTGGAGAAATAAGTAGATGCATTATCTGATGCTCTACACTGTAAGAACCCAACTAAACCCATAACTGAAAAAGGAATAGTAACCCCAGCTACTCTAGACTCATATAAGTTATTATCCGAGTCAATGTAGGTTAAATTGGTGTAAAACTCTGTGCATAGATCAACATCTATATCATACTGGCAGTAGACTAGCTGTTCCAGCTTAAAATGGGTAATCATCTCAGCCAATTGAGGTGACTTCTCTTGGAAGATGGTCTTGTTCAGGTACCGACAGTTCATTACTACAAACTCATTTTCTTCGAATCTTTTCTTACACTCGATGGACCTGAACCTGGAGCCTCCCTAACCTTGCTGGGATGATCCCTTACCCCTAGGTTTCTTAGAAGTCATCCTAAGAGCCACACACATCCATGCACACCAAGACACCCCCCCCCCCCAAAGGAAAAATATCAAAGAAAAACATGCACAAAAAATCACATTAGTTCCAAAACATGTTTTAAATGACAAAATGAACCTTAAACAATGATACATTTTCATTCTCTTCATGATGATAATTTTGAAACTCTAGACTTGGGAGAGAAGTGTTCTACAAGCCCTAGATTGTAGATCAGGGTTACAGAGGGCTTAGGGAGGAGTTTTGAAGCTTAGAGAAGGCTTAGGACGAGAAGGGGGGCTCGGGAGAAGATGAATCGCCTGGGTGACACGCCAAAACCCTAGGTTTTGGCTGTCCCCCGTGCCCCTTTTCTTTTATAGAAATCGCGACCCAATCGACTGGCAGGAGGCTAGTCGACTGATAGAGTTCACAGAATATTATTACGGTTGATATCAGTCGACTGCCCGACTGCCCGCAGGGTAGTCGACTGGGAAAACTCACAGAAGGTTCTGTGTTATGGACCAGTCGACTGATACCTGAAATTTCAGTTTTTCAGTCGATTTTCAGAAAAGCATAACTAATTCCACAAATCTCCAAAAAGTCTAAAATTTTGTGGAGAGATTTGTGGATCCTAAGTCTATTTGGAAAAAATATCATTTCAATCAAAATTATCCCGAATCCCAAGATTGATACAGAACTCAAACTTGTCCAAATTTAGCCATTTAACCTCAACTTAAAGTTCTAATTTGGACCTCTTCTTGATACTTCTTCCCATACTTGTTCACAAAACATTAACAGCATCAAGTTACATGGTATTTTCACATTAAACTTAATTACATCGATTATAATCTCTATTACTCCATAATTCTCCCTTTAGTGTGTCAATTCTCTAGGATTGAGGTTAACCTTAGCCTTTTAAACCTATTGACACACTCTATAGCCCATTTAATTTTCTAGAAGGAAACCACCTGAGATCCATTGACCATGGATCCCATTTTGGCTTCTAGAGCTCTCCCTTGAGCTCCTAGCCCTAGTTACCTCCCTAGGTAACTTATCTACAAATGCAAGATCACACCGGTGCTCCTCTGGTGCTTCTTGGTCTTCCATTACTATCCTCTTGACCCTATAGACCTTTTTTCATGGTTAATCCCTTCTCTTTTCCTTTAAATGGCTTTTCTTTGCCATTTTTGACCTCTTCTTTATCATAGTTATAGGGCATCCTTGAATATGACATTTTATCAACATTCACCTTCCTAGGATGGCATTCTAGGCCTGACCTACCATTTCTATCATTTTGGTCCTTTGGTATCACGTTCAATCTCTTTGACCCTTGAATGACTCTACCTACGTTTCTTTCTAACTTATCAAGTTTTGCTCTTAAAACTTGATTTTTCTTTTCTAACTTTCTAACCTTAGGATCACTAGACCTAATTTGATCATTCCTATGTCTACCCATTTTTCTAGACGTATATCTCCTTTCCTTAGGATTTATGCCTTGGTCCTTAGGTTTTGTAGTCCTAGGTTTATCATGAAACATAGAATGTTTTGTGTTTTGGTATGCAAAAGTGTTTCTATTCCTATCATGGTATTTAAAATCAAAAACATGCATGGGCAAGCAATCTTCATTAATTCTATCATTCATACAAACATTTTGAGCATAAATTGAGTTAGGGATTACCTCCCTTACCTTTGTAGCTCCCCCTTGATGTGAGCTCATTTTTCTTTCTTTTTTCTCCCATCTTCTAAGGTGCTCCATCTTCTTAAGTTCTCTTTTCCTTGGACATTTTGTATGGTAATGCCCTAGCTCCCTGCATGTGAAACATCGAATTTTCTTTTCTTGTCTTTCCCTACAACCCACATTAGATTTAAATTGAATGGACCCAGGTTTAGGAGGCACCTTCTTCTTTCCATTTGGGCACTTGTCTTTGTAGTGCCCCTTTTCATTGCAACCAAAGCATGTGATGTGCTCTTTCGATCTAGCTTTGGTGGAGGTTGAATTTTCTTCTTGCTCTTGTATGGGTGAGGGTCTCTCCTCCCCCTCAATTCTTGAGATTGATACCTCCTCTTCTTCGGATGAGGTGGATGCTTCTTCACTCGATTCCTCTTCTTGGTCACTAGAAATTCTTTCTCCAACCTTTTCCATATTTTGAATTTGTGTAGGGTTCTCATGATATTCTTTCACTTTATTCCATAATTCATATGCATTTTGGTACACCCCTACACCACTAAAAATATTGTTAGGCAAAATATTAGATAATACACTAATTACCTTCTCGTTTGCCCTAGAATAAGCTTGTTGTTCTTGGGTCCAATATCTAGGATGAAGCTTCTTGCCGTGCTTGTCCTTTGGAACTTCGAAGGGCTCATTTATCATCATCAAGCACTCCCACTCCATTCCGAACCAGTTTCGATCCGTGCTCTCCAAAAATCAAAATCTTGATGATCATAGAGCGGTGGAGTGTGGAAGTCTTCCCCCAACTTATCTTCCATGTTTTTCTTCCTCTAGCGTATGCTCCCTCGGCGGTTAGTCCGATAAAGAGCCGGACTTATTGCCCAACCTCCAGATCATATTGTTGGTGCAGAAATGCACCTAAGTCAAACCTGTGTTTTGATAATGGCAACATAGGTCAAAAGTTAAGTCTTTCTTGTTTTCTAACAAGTTAATCAAGTGTGCAGAAAAAGCCCTAGCGAAGGACTGCTAGGCACTGCCGAAGGACTGCCAGCATCAAGCCCTAGCGAAGGACTGCTAGGCACTGGCGAAGGACTGCCAGCATCAAGCCCTAGCGAAGGACTGCTAGGCACTGGCGAAGGACTGCCAGCACCAAAAGCCCTAGCGAAGGACTGCTAGGCACTGGCGAAGGACTGCCAGCACCAAAAGCCCTAGCGAAGGACTGCTAGGCACTGGCGAAGGACTACCAGCACCAAAAGACCTAGCGAAGGACTGCTAGGCAACTGGCGAAGGACTGCCAGTTCACAAGACCTGACAAAGGACCGTCAGGCAAAAGTCCAACCAAAGGAACGGTTGGCATCAGGTAAACTCTCCCGAGTGGAGTAGGTGAGGACGCGTTCCCCGTCGAGGGAACAGTAGGCGTTGGTTCGACCTAGGGCTCTATTTTGGAGACCAAAGTCAGAACCAAGACAGCTAAGGCTGTATAAAATAATAATTAATTATTTTATTGTGTTTTTGGACTAACCCTTGATGCAGGACCGAAGGAACGTGTGTCTGCAACTCAGAGAGCCTCAAAGGAGTGAGGCAACAACTGAGTAAGGCGCCCTGAGTGTCCAGGGCGCCCTCAAGGTGAACCAGAACCAAGCGAAGCAAAATGGGCTTCGGCTGCTTACTGGGCAAGGCGCCCTCAGCAGCAAAGGCGCCCTCGTCAGCCAAGGCGCCCTCAGCGCCGAAGGCGCCCTCAACGCCGAAGGCGCCCTCAGCGCCGAAGGCGCCCTCAAGAGCCAAGGCGCTTCGCGCATAAGCCAGCGAAGGCGATCAACTCCATCCAGCCGAGAAGACCGGGTCAACCAAGGCGCCCTCAGCGACCAGGGCGCCCCAGAGGTCAAACCTCATCCCTATTCCGGTGGGATAACGCTTGACCGAGCGAAGCACGGATCGGCTGACACGTGGCAGGGCGCCCCCGACGTCCAGGGCGCCCTAGGTGCTATAAATAGCACCCCTCGACCCCAAGCTTCACATCAACTTTGAATCCTACGCTTCCACGCTCTTTTGTGCTCACGCCTTGCTCCGAAAACTCTCCAACTCAAGCCGACGACGTCCCGCTGCTCTGAAGAAGTTGATCTACTCCGGACGTCGGTAAAAAGGAGCGTTCTTTTTATTTACTATACTTAACTTTGTAATTAAATTGTGTAAATCTATTTGCGCCTATATAGAATTGCCCAAAGTAAACGGTCAACGACCGTGGGCCTTGGAGTAGGAGTCAACATACGCTCCGAACCAAGTAAATCGACTGTGTCTCTGTCTTATTCTTTTTAAAATTCCGCTGCGTACCTACTCTTACTCAAATCCGAAAGTTTTCCGATATTCACCCCGCCCCCTCTATCGGTGTTCTCGATCCAATAAGTGGTATCAGAGCGGGGTTATTCAAACTTGGTGCAACCACCAGTTTGAAAATTTCTTTTCAGATTTTCGAATTCTTTTTAATATTCTTTTTTCTGTCGTTCGATTTTCTTGTTAATCGTGGTTGGTGCAACACCCCTCGATATTTTAATTTCTTAATCCCGCACTGCTAATCCAAGACCAAGTCTTGGGATAATTTTTTTTGTAAAATTTTCTGTTACAGAACAAATGTCTATGCAAGAGGGATTCAGCACCGCTAGACCTCCACTCTTCAGTGGAGAAGACTTTTCCTACTGGAAAAGTCGCATGGAGGTCCACCTGAAAACTCAGGTGGACATGTGGATCATTATCCAGTCCGGTCTGGAGATCCCCCGAAATGCGGAAGGAATTCCACAAAACTACTCGGAGTGGGACAACACTCTGAAGCGCAAGATAGAAGCCGACGCAAAAGCAACGCAAACCCTACAATGCGGGCTGACAAAGGAGGAGCTGAACCGGGTGGGCCCCTTCAACAGTGCAAAAGAGCTATGGACAAAACTGATCGAGCTGCACGAAGGGACTTCAGACACCAGGATCAGCAAAAGGGATTTGCTACTGAATAAACTCTACACTATCAAGATGGCCGACAACGAAACAGCAGCCCAGCTCCACGCACGAATCCAGGAGGTAATGAACGGTCTTCACACAATAGGTCACAAGGTTGAAAACCATGACCTAATAAGGTATACTCTAAACGCATTCCCAAGAAATACTTTGTGGGCATCTATGGTAGATGCATACAAGGTATCCAGGGATCTTTCTAAAATAAAACTAGATAAATTATTTTCTGAACTAGAACTGCACGAACAAACTAACACCAATATGGTCGAGAGAGGTGTTGCTTTTCTTGCAGGCAAAACTCAAAAGACAACGAAGAAGAAGCCCGAACCTGAACCCGAGTCTAACTCTGACTTAGATTCAGAAGACGAGGAAGGAGAACAAACTAAGCTGGTCCGGCTCGCTCGAAACTACTACAAGGAGCTGAAGAACCGAACCAACAAAAGGAAAATCGGCCGAAGAAAGGATGAACCAACTGAACCCGCGAACAAGCCTAATGTGACCTGCTATGAGTGCAAGAAAAAGGGCCACTACAAAACAGAGTGTCCGAATCTGAAAGAGTCCAAGAAGACGAGAAGAAAGAAGGCACTGCAAGCAACCTGGGACGAGTCTTCCTCAGAAGAAGAAGAAGAGGCACCCCAGTCCAATCTCCTAGCTCTAACCGCATCAGAAAAAGTCGAGTCAGAATCAGAACAAGAGGACGGCGAGCTAACCTTCACAGAAGACGGAGAAATTAAGGTAACTGGTTTTAATAAATTGCAATTAAGTGAGTTGATTTCTTTTCTTTCTCGTGATTTGGCAAAAGCCAAACTCCGGGTCGAATCCCTCCGACAGGAAGTAAAACTCCTGAAAGAGGGAGCTGACTCTAAACCCTCAACCGAGAAGGTTCAGGAAGGAACTCCCACTCAAGTTGAAAAACTTGAAAAGGAAAACTCCTCCCTGAAAACTCAGGTTAAGGATTTAGATCAGCCTTAGAACAATTTACTTCTGGTTCCAAAATCTTGACATGATCTTGGAAAACAGAAGTCCGTTCTAAATCGATCTGGACTTGGCTACCGAACCAAATCCCGACAAAGATCATATTTGTCTGTACTGAATCAGTCCAGAGGAAAAATTCAGGCATGGGTACCTAAACTGTGCCTGAACAAACCAACTGGATCAAATCAGTATTGGATCCCCAAGGACAAGATTCACATCTTGCCTAACCATCACCGTGGCTTTAGTCCAGGGGGAGCCAAACTGAAAACTATTTTCATTATTAGATAAACTTGTTATTATTGATTTAAATTGCTTGATTGTTTGCCTGTTTATTTAATTTCTGCAAATTACCATGCTTAGACTTAGGCTAGTTTAAGGACCAAATCAAACTTAACTGAAATTTGAAAACATAGTATTGGGTGGAGGTGAGATGATAGTACGTTGGGGAAACCAATTCTAATAAGATCAAGTTTACTTGGTCTCTTTAGACTGGTGAAACCAGCCGAAGCTACCGATCCAAAATCCAAACTAGTTAGACCAGAAATTTTTCAAAGAGTAATTTGAAAATGAAATTTCATTAAAAGGCTTTGTCAAGGAAAGGGTGGATGATCCCATAAGGCTTCGGCCAAAGAAGACCTAGTGCCTCGCCAAGACCTGGAAGCCAATTTTTGAAATTCAAATTCAAATTAATTTTTGTCAAATTCGAATCTAACACAAAACTTCAGTATTTATAGAATTGAACATCTTTGCAAAATTTCAAAATTACTTAAGTTTTCAAAATTTAAATTGTTTTCAAAATTTTTCAAAAATAAACTATCAAAACCTATCTCACAAAACCTATAAGATTAACGTGATTGAGAACCCTAGATTAGGGTGAGACAGACTAGGCAGTGAAACTCAATTTAAGCTACTCCTGATTCTAATTGGATCCAAGTCAAGAAAATTCTTTATGCGTAGGAACATAAAGATTTGGACCAATGAATGTTGGATAGCGGTTGCTCCAGACATATGACTGGAGACAAATTGAAGTTCACCAAGCTCAAACTCAAAAACCTAGGCTCAGTAGCATTTGGCAATAATGCTACACTCAAGGTAATTGGGTTAGGTAATATTGAGCTTAAATCTGATTTCATTATTAAGAAAGTTTTATTGGTTGAAAACTTCAAGTTTAATTTGCTTAGCATAAGTCAGTTATGTGATTCTGGTTATATAGTTACCTTCAACAATTCCAACTGCCTGATTAGAAATGAACAAGACTCAGAAATCATACTTAAAGGCACTAGGAAAAACAATGTATACACTATAAATCTTCCCCTTATACCCAAATGCATGTTAACACAATTAGAACAATCAAACCTCTGACATAAAAGATTAGGTCATACCAATTTAAGAACTATCTCAAAAATTACCCAACTTGGGTTAATCAAAGGTATCCCCAAAATCAAAAACAATGAAAACCTAATATGTGAATCATGTAATCAAGGTAAACAAACCAAATCCAATCATAAACTAATCCAGTCTGATTTAACTCAAACCACACTTGAGCTCCTGCACCTTGACCTATTTGATTCACATGGAGCCAAGTCACAAAGCGGGAACCGATACTGCTTAGTAATAGTTGATGATTACTCTAGGTTTACCTGGGTTAGGTTCCTAAAAACCAAAGATGTAACCCTAAACCTATTCCATGAATTCTGTAAACTAATTGAAAATCAAAACGACACTAAAATAAAAAGACTTAGGAGTGATCACGGGGGAGAATTTGAGAATCAACGATTCGAAGAATTCTGTAAAATAAATGGGTATTTACATGAATTTTCATGTCCTAGAACCCCCCAACAAAATGGGATAGTTGAGCGAAGGAATAGAACCTTACAAGAAGCTGCTAGGGCTATGCTCAACGAATTTAATCTAGCAAACCAATTTTGGGCAGAAGCAATTAGTACAGCCTGTTATATCCAAAATAGGGTGTTAATTAACAAACGACACAACAAAACCCCCTATGAATTGTACTATCATAGACTACCAAATTTACATTATCTAAGGGTCTTTGGGTGCAAAGTCCATATCCTAAACACCAAAGACTATTTAGGAAAATTTCAATCCAAGTCAAACCCAGGTATCTTCCTAGGGTATTCAACCACAAGTAGAGCCTACAGTGTTTACAACAAACAAACTAAGAAAATTGAAGAAACAACCAACGTAATTTTTGATGAAGAAATCAATTCAAATTCTAATAATTCTAAACCAATTTCATCAAACTCTGACCAAGAAAATGAACAACTAATTGAACCCTTAAATGAACTAACTATTGAACCAACTAATGAATCAACTGAACCAAGAATCGAACCAACAGATCAACCAGTCTAAACAAATAGTGAACCAAACCGACCAGCCGGACCCGAGGCTGAACCAAGCACTAGAAGAACGAAGAAACCCAGACTTAGTCACCCAGCCGATCAAATTGTTGGTGATCCAACTCTAGGAGTTAGGACTAGATCCTCCTATAGAAACCTCAGTCAAATAGCTATGATATCAAAAATAGAACCCAAAACTATAGATGAAGCCCTACCTGACCCTGATTGGATCATAGCTATGCAAGAAGAATTAACCCAATTTGAGAGGAACCAAGTCTGAGAACTAGTGCCTAAACCTGAAGGTAAATCCATTATAGATACTAAATGGGTCTTTAGAAACAAACTAAATGATCAAGGAGAAATAGTCAGAAATAAAGCCCGATTAGTAGCTAAGGGATTCAGCCAAGTAGAGGGATTAGACTATGATGAAACATATGCCCCAGTAGCTAGACTTGAGTCCATTAGGATGTTATTGGCCTTTGCATCCCATAAAAGATTTAAATTATATCAAATGGATGTAAAGTCAGCCTTTTTAAATGGATTTATTAAAGAAGAAGTTTATGTAGGGCAACCCCCCGGGTTTGAGGACTTAGACAAACCTAACCACGTCTATAAACTAACTAAAGCCCTATATGGATTAAAACAAGCCCCTAGGGCTTGGTATGAAAGACTATCAACTTACTTAACTACTAAAGAATTTAAACAAGGACAAATTGACTCAACCCTATTCATTAAAACCCTAGGAAAAGATATATTTATTGCCCAAATTTACGTAGATGACATAATCTTTGGATCCACCAACACCAACTTTCTAAAAGAATTTGTCAAAATAATGGAAGATGAATTTGAAATGAGCTTAGTTGGTGAACTTATATTTTTCCTAGGACTACAAATCAAACAAACTAGAGATGGTAACTATGTTCATCAATTCAAATATGCTAAAGAATTAATAAAGAAATTTAAAATGGATAACTCTAAAAGTATAAGTACCCCTATGGCCACTAATGTAAAAATAGATAGTGACCCTGATGGTAAACCAGTAGACCTTAAACTCTATAGGAGTATGATAGGTAGCCTACTGTACCTTAGAGCCAGTAGACCTGATATTTTGTTTGCTGTAGGAATGTGTGCTAGATACCAAACCTGTGCTAAGGAAACACACTTAGCAGCCCTAAAAAGAATACTAAGATATGTAAAGGGCACCCTAGATGTAGGGATTTGGTATCCTAGGACCTCCACTTTTGATTTGACAGGATACTCAGATTCTGACTATGCTGGCTGTAAATTAGATAGAAAGAGCACAAGTGGAAGCTGCCAACTGTTAGGTCAAAGTCTAGTTAGTTGGTGCAGCAGAAAATAACACTGTGTAGCTCTATCCACAACTGAAGCTGAGTATGTGGCCTTAGGAGAGTGTGTTGCTCAACTATTATGGATGATGCACACACTTAAGGACTTCCAACTCAACTACACCCAAACTCAAGTATTTATTGACAATATAAGTTCAATTAATTTAACTAAGAATCCAATCCAACACTCCAGAACCAAACACATAGAAGTCAAACATCATTTTGTTAGAGACCATGTAGCCAGGGGTGAAATAGTACTTAAGTATATTGACTCTAAATCCAATTTAGCTGATATATTCACAAAACCCTTACCTGAATCAGAGTTTAGTTCACTAAGAAGGCAGTTAGGATTGTGTTGTGTAGAATAGGTTAAAAGGTTTCTTAAAATTGATTTCAAAATAAAATTTTAAAAATTGCTTTACTCAATTTCAAAATCAATTTTCATTTTTTTTTCTCGACTTAGTGTTATTTTTAAACTACCCCTTTTAAAATTAGGGCTTTTTCGAAAATGGACCTAGCCTAGGCCTTAACTATAGAACTGCATGCACCTATAGACTTAGAAGCCAGCATCTCACAAGCACCTTAGGGTACTTTTGATTGATAACCTAGAAAGGGTTGAGATGCTTAGGTCTTTGCCTTAATTCAAGATGCTTTAAGTCAGTGCATCTACAGTAATTGGGGCACTAAATACAACTTATACAGCAATCAAGTTAAGTGTCAAGCTTAGAAAATCTAACTTGAATAGAAACACTTAACTTGACTAACCCTACCAAAAACTACTATTTATAACAGTTAGTAAGTAGCTAATTGGGTTAGACAGGTCCCTACAGAGATAATTAACTGATTTAGTGTAATTGACTGATTTAGTGCAATTGATTGATTTAGTGTAAATTTAACTGATTCAGTACAGCAAATTATTTATTTTCTTTACTTATGCTATATCTTTTTGTTTTGATATATGGCAAAGGGGGAGATAGAGAAAAGAAAAAAAATTAATTAATTTTTTCCTTTATTCAAAAAGATTCAAAATTTTGAGCTTGTTTAAGAAGTACTTAAGTTCTTAAAGTTTTCAAAATCCTTTTAAGAAGTACTTAAGTTCTTAAAGTTTTCAAAATCCTGCTAAGTACTCTAGCTTAGAATTTGTTTTGCTAAGTACCTTCAAAACTCTTTACTCAAGCCTTCAAAATTCTGTTAAGTACTCTAGCTTAGAATTTTTCTTAAAAGCTTTCAAAATTTTGCAAAAAAACTCTAGCCTTTCAAAAGGTTCCTTTATTTTTTAAAAACTTAAGACCTTAAAAATGTTTTTTTACTCAAATTATGCTTTAAAAATACTACTATGTATTTTTAAGTTACTTCTAAGTAACTAAAACTTAAGTTTTCAAGTAAGGTTTTTCCCCACAAACTTTTGAAAAATCTAGGGGGAGATTCCCTCCAGGGGGAGGGAACAAAACTTTGTCATGTTTTGCTTAAACTTAACTTTTTGAACTAGGGTTGCCATAAATCAAAAAGGGGGAGATTGTTGGTGCAGAAATGCACCTATGTCAAACCTGTGTTTTGATAATGGCAACATAGGTCAAAAGTTAAGTCTTTCTTGTTTTCTAACAAGTTAATCAAGTGTACAGAAAAAGCCCTAGCGAAGGACTGCTAGGCACTGCCGAAGGACTGCCAGCATCAAGCCCTAGCGAAGGACTGCTAGGCACTGGCGAAGGACTGCCAACATCAAGCCCTAGCGAAGGACTGCTAGGCACTGGCGAAGGACTGCCAGCACCAAAAGCCCTAGCGAAGGACTGCTAGGCACTGGCGAAGGACTGCCAGCACCAAAAGACCTAGCGAAGGACTGCTAGGCAACTGGCGAAGGACTGCCAGTTCACAAGACCTGACAAAGGACCGTCAGGCAAAAGTCCAACCAAAGGAGCGGTTGGCATCAGGTAAACTCTCCCGAGTGGAGTAGGTGAGGACGCGTTCCCCGTCGAGGGAACAGTAGGCGTCGGTTCGACCTAGGGCTCCATTTTGGAGACCAAAGTCAGAACCAAGACAGCTAAGGCTGTATAAAATAATAATTAATTGTTTTATTGTGTTTTTGGACTAACCCTTGATGCAGGACCGAAGGAACGTGTGTCTGCAACTCAGAGAGCCTCAAAGGAGTGAGGCAACAGCTGAGTAAGGCGCCCTGAGTGTCCAGGGCGCCCTCAAGGTGAACCAGAACCAAGCGAAGCAAAATGGGCTTCGGCTGCTTGCGGGGTAAGGCGCCCTCAGCAGCGAAGGCGCCCTCGTCAGCCAAGGCGCCCTCAAGAGCCAAGGCGCTTCGCGCCTAAGCCAGCGAAGGCGATCAACTCCATCCAGCCGAGAAGACCGGTTCAACCAAGGCGCCCTCAGCGACCAGGGCGCCCCAGAGGTCAAACCTCATCCCTATTCCGGTGGGATAACGCTTGACCGAGCGAAGCACGGATCGGCTGACACGTGGCAGGGCACCCCCGACGTCCAGGGCGCCCTAGGTGCTATAAATAGCACCCCTCGACCCCAAGCTTCACATCAACTTTGAATCCAACGCTTCCACGCTCTTTTGTGCTCACGCCTTGCTCCGGAAACTCTCCAACTCAAGCCGACGACGTCCCGCTGCTCCGAAGAAGTTGATCTACTCCGGACGTCGGTAAAAAGGAGCGTTCTTTTTATTTACTGTACTTAACTTTGTAATTAAATTGTGTAAATCTATTTGCGCCTATATAGAATTGCCCAAAGTAAACGGTCAACGACCGTGGGCCTTGGAGTAGGAGTCGACACAGGCTCCGAACCAAGTAAATCGACTGTGTCTCTGTCTTATTCTTTTTAAAATTCTGCTGCGTACCTACTCTTACTCAAATCCGAAAGTTTTCCGATATTCACCCCCCCTCTATCGGTGTTCTCGATCCAACACATATTAGGGCCGATTTCCCCAACACCCAGTCCACGACCAGGACTTATTGCCCAACCTTATGTTAGGACTTAGTTGTGTTAATGATATGAGAGAAGTGTCCTAAGGCAATCGCCTTATGATTGTAAATATTTATTTTAATAAATGAATATTCACTATTTGAGTATACATATTTGTGTATTTGATTGAGATCTTAAACTCATTTACTGAATGTCCGCAATACAATTCACAGCATGAGAGAATTTGTGATGAATTCACAACTAGTGATTATCTCTACATGTGCAATTGTGAAGTATTGAAATTGTCCCTAGTCGATGAATTGATAAATACGGACACTATCAATTCTGTTGAGACTAGCATGGGTTATTCTCTAATCAGCTGATTCTCACTAGCTGGTAACATTGAGATGTCCGGAGATAAACATGAATGTTAGTTAAGAGAACTAGTTCATTGGAGTGACTGGCTGTAAAACTTCATAAGGTAGTTTACATATAGATATGTCAGTGAAGTTCTTACTGCAGCTTAAGTGCGATGTTCCTTTGACTTGCGGTGTTCAAGTCATCTTGGTCATGGAGACTTATACTTTGACATCTTAAGCAAGCATCTCCAAGGAGGTGTGGACCCAGGATGATTGGGTATAAGTCGAAGTGCCCGAAGATGTTTGAAAAACCTACAAAGGATTCACCACTCCTTGCGAGGAGATGTATACCCGAGGCCTATCGTCGGATTGTTACTCGAAGCCTCTGGCCAGAGTATGACATGTTCAGAGTATGAATCTCTTAAATACATGAGAGTAATTAGAATCCGTAGAACGAGAAAACCTTACTTGGGCTAAGTATGACGTAGTCAGCCTAGTGGGGACTGACACACATAGACCATGTCCTGAACCAAGTGGGTATAAGATGGTGCAGGGAATAAGGCACGATTCATTATAGCTGCTGAAGGGTTTCAGAATTATTTCTGAGGTCAACCGTTGATCTTTCGATTAATTGGGGATCATGATGTACTACTAGGTGCCACTCATGATCGTTCTATAATTAATTGATTAATTATAGACGACCAACATAAATCGAAAGTCTATTTAGTCACACGCACTACGAGTAATCCGAGGGATTTAAAATGAGTTGAAAATTGGATTTTCCAATCAAGAGAGATTAAGTTTGGTTGAGCCAAACGATAAGTCGAATTTGAATTTTTCAGAGACGCATCGGAAGCGTAAAATGGCTAAAGTCTTTTGAAGACTTAATAGATGAATTAAATAAGTTTAATTCATTGGGGCTTGGCTTGAATGGGCCGGCCAAAGAGGGCCTCCATCCTCTTTGCTTGCCCGGCCACAACAAAGAGAGAGAACCAAGTTTTTGGTTCAATTTATAAAATAAACCAAGTGTGGTTTGTTTTATAAAATTATGGATGATATAAATTTTTATATAATAAACCAAGGTTTGGTTTATTTTTCATGGAAATTAAAATGAACCATGGATTGGTTTATTTTATAAAATCAATCATGGATTGATTTACCATGATAAGGAAATTTATTCCATAGGAGAGAAGAGACTTGATTGATTTTTTATCATGAATTAAAATATAATTTTAACCATGATATAAAATCAAACTTGGCATGATGGAATAAGTTATTCCATATTTGAGAGGCTTGATGGTTGAGAGGCCACTATATAAAGGACCCAAGGCAAGGCTTGGGTAATAATAGAAGAGACGAAGGCATAGGCTCTCTCCCTCTCTTTCTCTCCTTCTCTTCTCCCCTTCTTGTCGTGCGCCAACCAGCCCCAAAAAGGAGCACTAGCCGACCATACTTTTGTGGTTAGTCTTTCGACTTCTCTCTTGGTTTTTCTCGTCACGTTCTCGTAGAATCTAGTAGTTCTCGAGAACACGAAACTCGTGGCTTTGCGAAGTGATCCCGAAGATACTTGGCGTGGACGCGAATAGAGGCGGAGCTTCCAAGGGACGCTTACGGTTGGATCTCGTTCCTTCCTTCGAGTTACGCGAGGTAATACGTAAATTAGTTTATGTTTCTGCAAAATTTTAAATATATGATCATGTCTACACAAGATAAAATTACATGCTTAGATGTGTGGTTAAATGATTTAGAGAAATTATTTATGCTAAACCTTCTGCTGCACGTAATTAATTTTGAAATTACGAACTCGCATCCATGTCAACATGCACCCGGTCCCAACAGTGGTATCAGAGCCGAGGTTTGTGTTCGACATAATCATATAATTGTTTTGCGGAAAGCTTTATCATGATCTCAATTTTAAAAAATTTTCCAATTATGGAAACATTCTAATTATGGTAAATTTTCGATTTAGGAATTTCAAAGTTTAAAAATCCTCATGAAATTTCACAAACTTTTGAAATATCTCTGTTTCTGAAATTTTATGATAATTGTGAATACTTTCCATTTTGGAAACTTTCCATTTTGGAAACTTTCCAATTTTGGAAATTTCCTATTTTGGAAAATTTTCAATTTTGGAAAATTTTCAATTTTGGAAAATTTTCAATTTTGGAAAAATGTAAGTTTTCTTTGTACCAGAAACTTACAATTATTCTGAAAACCTTTTATTTTTGGAAACTTTCCATTGATGGAAAACTCGCAATTTTAGGCACTTTCTTTCAAGAAAGTCTAGACAAATTATGGGAATATTAATTGGCATTTAAATTTATAATTGGAAATTAAATTATTTACAAAATTCTTTATTTTGGATTGAGCATCGGCGAGCCGTCCAATTTAAAGTTAGTTGTTATAATTAAATTTCGTAAATTGAATTTAAACTGTCAAATGCTTATTTTGGATTGAGCCTCGGGGAGCCGTCCAAATTAAGTTATTGATATTAATTTTCCATAAATAAAATATGTGATCAAATCTTGGAAATTTTTTTTTATAGGTGATTATCAAACGATAATTTCCTTATTTGATTTATGAGGTGATGCTCTTACATATTATTGTCTCTAAATTTAATTAGGAAAATTATTTTCTATAGAGTATATTTCCTTAAATAAGATTTTCATAAAAATAATATGTGCTTGAATTAAGGGAATCTGTCACTTAATTTAATAAGATTTGATTTAGAGAAATCAAAGTCTTAAATATATTATTTCCGAAATTGATTATGATAATTCAGAAAATTATTTCCCAAAACAATTCCTTGAATAAAGTATGAAATTAGAATTAGGAAATCTGATTCCTAATTCAATTAATGAGACTTGATAAATTAAGTCACATACATACTTTATTAAGGAAATCGTTAGAACATGACATAATTATATGTCATGAATGTGCATAAAAGAAAAAGATGAGACCCAAAACCCCTTACAAAATATTAAGGCCAACACCTTCCATTAATATGGTTAGAACCAGAGTTTTGTTTCTCGTTTGGGTTGATGGACACATCCATGCCCTGCTTAAACCTCAACATGTTCAAACCATGGAATTAGTTTATGATTAATATAGTTGGAGTCAGAGGTCAATCCTTAGTTTTGGTTGTTGGATACATCCAAGTCTGACTAAACGGTTGAATGAGCTCCAACCATATTAAAACTATTTCTTGATTAATGGGTCAACCTTAAGCTTAGAGCATCGATTTATTGTGTCACAGCCAAAGTCGATGTAAAGAGAGGTGCAGTTGGGTGCTATGTATATTGTTGCATACTTGTTAATGAGTTAACAACCCAATGATTTATGCAAACATTCAATTAGTTGATAGCATAATGTGATAGTTACATATGTATAATATGTAATCGGTATAATTACCTACCTTCATAGCTAAGAATAACTTGATGGACTATAGCCATGGTTGTTCTTATCTATGATTGGATATCAACCTATTTGGAGATGTTCCTACGATCTCCCGAATTGATAAAAAGGGTTATTCAATTCAAAAAATAAATAGGATTTAATTAATGTATATTGATGCATTCTTTATCATTCTCATCACATAACCTCAATTTGTATTTCTAGGATAATGACCTGATCATGTCTTCTCTGAATTTGCATTCTATTTTGGACACCAATAAGCTGACTGGGCCAAACTTCATGGACTGGCTTCGAAACCTGAGGATAGTCCTCAAGGCAGAAAAGCTTGCTTATGTCCTTGAAGAACAACTTCCCAACCATCCTCCTGAAGATGCAACTCCAGACCAGTTAGTGGCCTATTAAAAACATGTGGCTGATTCTGAACTTGCAAGTTGCATCATGCTGGTCGCTATGGTACCTAAGCTACAAAAGCAGCATGAGCATATGGATGCTCATACCATCGTCTTCCATCTTCATGAGCTGTTTGACGAGCAGGCGAGATCCGAAAGATTTGAGGTCTCCATACTCCTCTTCACCTCTAAGATGCATGAAGGCACTTCTGTTTCACAGTTTGTGTTGAAGATGTTAGGGTACATTGACCGACTAGGCACACTCGGATTTGCAATGGATCACGAACTAAGTATTGACTTAATTCTGCATTGTTTGCCCAAGAGTTACTCACAGTTTGTGATGAACTATCGGATGAACAAACTGGAGACTACCATTCCTGAGTTGCTTAACCTGCTGAAGACTGTAGAGCCTTCTGTAAAGCAGGATCAGAAGACGGTACTGTTAGTTGGATCATCAAAGAAAGGCTCTAAGAGGAAGCCCAAAGAACAAAATAAGGGAAGGAAGAAAAAGGCCAAAAAGATTGAAAAGGCACCAAAAGGCACTTGCCATCACTGCAGCAAGGAGGGCCACTGGCTAAGAAACTGCAAGGTTTATCTTGAGTCCTTGAAGAAGAAGGCATCCGATGCCCCATCCTCTTCAAGTATCTTCGTTATTGAATGTCACTCTATTTCCTCGGACACCTGGGTACTTGATACTGGGTGTAGCTCACATATATGTAATGACATACAGGGGCTAAGGAATAGAAGAAGACTCGTCAAGGGAGAAGCGAACTTGCGAGTTGGAAATGGAGCAATGATTGCTGCTGTTACCATCGGAACATATTTGCTAAAGCTCCCTACTGAATTTGTCTTAGAATTAGATAATTGTTATTTTATTCCTTCGTTAATAAAGAACATTGTATCTATTTCATGCTTGAATGAAAAGGGTTATCATTTAACTTTTAGTAACAATTGCTGTTACATAACTTTAAATGGTGTTCTTTATAGGACCGGAACTTTATGCAATGGTATCTACACGTTAGATTTATCCGGTAACGTTTTCAATATCAAAGTTAGCAACAAACGTGCTCGAATAGATAATCAAATAGACTCCTATATGTGGCATTGTCGTCTTGGCCATGTAAGTAAGAAACGCATGACGAAATTACACCGATGTTGAATTCTAGAATCATTTGAACCTGGTTCATTTGATACATGCGAATCATGCTTAAAAGGCAAGATGACCAAATTACCCTTTTCCGAAAAAGGTAAACCAGTGGGAGAATTGCTTGGTCTAATACATACTGATGTATGTGGACCAATGTCAACTCTTGCACAAGGAGACTATAGCTACTTCATTACCTTTATCGATGATCACTCACGATTCGGGTATGTGTTCTTAATGAAACACAAATCTGAAGCTTTTGAGAAATTCAAAGAGTTCAGAAGTGAAGTAGAGAAACAGCTTGGCAAAAGTATTAAGATACTTCGATCCTATTGGGGTGGTGAATACTTAAGTCAAGAGTTTCAAGATTATCTTAGAGACAATGGGATATTGTCTCAATGGACTCCGCCATATACACCACAGCATAATGGTGTATCTGAGAGGTGTAACCGAACCTTGATGGACATGGTTAGATCTATGATGAATCATGCAACTCTTCCAAAATCCTTTTGGGGCTATGCGCTTAAGACAGCAATTTACTTACTAAACAGAGTCCCGACCAAGGTAGTCTCTACTACTCCATATGAGACGTGAAATAGTAAGAAACCTCATTTATCTCACCTAAAGATATGGGGTTGTCCTGCTTATGTAAAGCGGAATGTATCAGACAAATTGGATGCTAAGTCTGATAAATGTCTATTTATTGGATACCCTAAGGAAACGAAAGGTTACCAATTCTATCATCCCTTGGAACAAATGGTGTTTGTTTCAAGGCATGCTGTATTTCTAGAAAAAGAATTTCTTTTACAAGAAAACAGTGGGAGTAGCAAAGAACTTGAAGAAGTTCAAGAAACTTCAATAGACATTACAGAGACACCTAGTCTAGGCCCACAACCAATAACTCATAATGATGAGCTATTAGTTGAACCTAAAACAACACCACTTCTTCGTAGGTCTGATAGGACATGCAATATTCCAGAGACATACGGATTTCTCATAAGTGAATCGAACGACGTGTTACTCATTAACGATGATGAACCTATTAGTTATGAAGATGTTCTGAAAAATTCAGAAAAGGATAAATGGCTTGAAGCCATGAAGTCGGAAATGGATTCCATGTACAAAAATCAAGTATGGGACTTGGTTAACCCACCTGAAGGGATTAAGCCCATAGGGTGCAAGTGGGTTTTCAAGAAGAAAACCAACATGGAAGGTAATGTTGTTTCCTTTAAGGCTAGATTAGTGGCAAAAGGATATCGTCAGAAACAAGGAATTGATTATGACGAAACCTATTCGCCAGTAGCTATGCTTAAATCCATTCGGATGCTCCTGGCCATAATAGCTCATTATGATTATGAGATATGACAAATGGATGTGAAAACAGCTTTCCTTAATGGAAACCTGCTTGAGGATGTATACATGATACAACCTGAAGGTTTCACATTGGTTAATAAAACCAAAGTATGCAAGCTTCGACGATCCATATATGGACTAAAGCAAGCATCCAGGAGTTGGAACATCCGTTTTGATGAGACAATCAAAGAGTTTGATTTCTCACAAAATTCTGACGAACCTTGTGTGTACAAGAAGGTTAGTGGGAGTGCAGTTGTATTCCTAGTGTTATATATCAATGACATATTACTTATAGGAAACGATATATCAGTCTTACAGTCAGTTAAAATTTGGTTGTCCAAAACTTTCTCCATGAAAGACCTGGGAGAAGCAACCTATATCCTTGGGATTAGAATCTATAGAGATAGATCAAAATGGTTGCTTGGTCTTTCGCAGTCTACATATATAGACCGAGTGCTAGAAAGGTTTAGCATGTCGGAATCCAAGAAAGGTTACCTTCCCATCAGGCATGGGATCAACCTTTCGAAGTCTATGTGTCCGCGCACAAAAGACGAGAGGATTTGCATGAATAAGATTCCTTATGATCCGCGATAGGATCTATCATGTATTCTATGTTATGTACTAGGCCCGATGTATCGTATGCTCTGAGTGTCACAAGCAGATACCAGTCTGATCCAGGAATGGATCATTGGGCGGCTGTCAAGACAATCCTTAAGTATTTAAGAAACACTAAGGATGTGTTCCTAATATATGGAGAAGGTGATATGGTAATACGTGGGTATACAGATGCCAGTTTCCAGACAGATAAGGATGACTCCAAATCTCAGTCCGGATACGTATTTATTTTGAATGGAGGCGCAATAAGTTGGAAGAGTTCCAAACAAGACACCGTAGCCGATTCTACCATTGAAGCGGAATACATTGCAGCTTCGGAAGCAGCAAAGGAAGCAGTCTAGATCAAGAAGTTTGTCTCAGAACTTGGTGTGGTTCCAACATTGATGAAGCAATACCGGTTTACTGCGACAATAATGGAGCTATTACACAAGCAAAGGAACCAAGGTCTCATCAGCGATCCAAACATGTGCTTCGCCGCTATCATCTGATCAGAGAGATTATAAGTAGGAAGGATATACAAATTGAGAAAATTCTCAGTGAAAGGAATTTAGCGGATCCTTTAACTAAGGTCTTGGCTCAAAGCAAGTTTGAGGGTCATGTTAGAGCCTGTGGTATTGGGTACCGTAGCGATTGGCATTAGGCCAAGTGGGAGTTTGTTAGTGATATGAGAGAAGTATCCTAAGGCAATCGCCTTATGATTGTAATGATTTTTTTTAATAAATGAATATTCACTATTTGAGTATACATGTTTGTGTATTTGATTGAGATCTTAAACTCATTTACTGAATGTCCGCAATACAATTCACAACATGAGGGAATTTGTGATGAATTCACAACTAGTGATTATCTCTACATGTGCAATTGTGAAGTATTGAAATTGTCCCTAGTCGATGAATTGATAAATACAGACACTATCAATTCTGTTAAGACTAACATGGGTTATTCTCTAATCAGCTGATTCTCACTGGCTGGTGACATTGAGATGTCCGGAAATAAATATGAATGCTAGTTAAGGGAACTAGTTCATTGGAGTGACTGGCTGTAAAACTTCATATGGTAGTCTACATATAGATATGTCAGTGAAGTTCTTACTGCAGCTTAAGTGCGATGTTCCTTTGACTTGCGGTGTTCAAGTCATCTTGGTCATGGAGACTTATACTTTGACATCTTAAGCAAGCATCTCCAAGGAGGTGTGGACCCAGGATGATTGGGTATAAGTCGAAGTGCCCGAAGATGTTTGAACAGCCTACAAAGGATTCACCACTCCTTGCGAGGAGATGTATACCCGAGGCCTATCGTCGGATTGTTACTCGAAGCCTCTGGCCAGAGCATGACATGTTCAGAGTATGAATCTCTTAATACATGAGAGTAATTAGAATCCGTAGGACGAGAAAACGTTACTTGGGCTAGGTGTGACGTAGTCAGCCTAGTGGGGACTGACACACATAGACCATGTCCTAAACCAAGTGGGTATAAGATGGTGAAGGGAATGGGGCACGATTCATTATAGCTGCTGAAGGGTTTCAGAATTGTTTCTGAGGTCAACCGTTGATCTTTCGATTAATTGGGGATCATGATGTACTACTAGGTGCCACTCATGATCGTTCTATAATTAATTGATTAATTATAGACGACCAACATAAATCGAAAGCCTATTTAGTCACACGCACTACGAGTAATCCGAGGGATTTAAAATGAGTTGAAAATGGATTTTCAATCAAGAGAGATTAGGTTTGGTTGAGCCAAACGATAAGTCGATCTGAATTTTTCAGAGACGCATCGGAAGCGTAAAATGGCTAAGTCTTTTGAAGACTTAATAGATGAATTAAATAAGTTTAATTCATTGGGGCTTGGCTTGGATGGGCCGGCCAAAGAGGGCCTCCATCCTCTTTGCTTGGCCGGCCACAACAAAGGGAGAAGAACCAAGTTTTTGGTTCAATTTATAAAATAAACCAAGTGTGTTTTTTTATAAAATTATGGATGATATAAATTTTTTATATAATAAACCAAGGTTTGGTTTATTTTTCATGGAAATTAAAATGAACCATGGATTGGTTTATTTATAAAATCAATCATGGATTGATTTACCATGATAAGGAAATTTATTCCATAGGAGAGAAGAGACTTGATTGATTTTTATCATGAATTAAAATATGATTTTAACCATGATATAAAATCAAACTTGGCATGATGGAATAAGTTATTCCATATTTGAGAGACTTGATGGTTGAGAGGCCACTATATAAAGACCCAAGGCAAGGCTTGGGTAATAATCGAAGAGACGAAGAATAGGCTCTCTCCCTCTCTTTCTCTCCTTCTCTTCTCCCCTTCTTGCCGGTGCGCCAACCAGCCCCAAAGAAGAGTAGCATCCAGCCGGCATCCTTTTGTGGTTTAGTCTTCCGACTTCTCTCTTGGTTTTCTCGTCGTGTTCCTCGGAGAATCTAGTAGTTCTCGAGAATAGAAACTCGTGGCTTTGCGAAGTCATCCAAAGATATTCGGCGTGGACCGCCAATAGAGGCGGAGCTTCCAAGGGACGCTTACGGTTGGATCTCGTCCCTTCCTTCGAGTTACGCGAGGTAATACGTAAATTAGTTTATGTTTCTGCAAAATTTTAAATATATGATCATGTCTACACAAGATAAAATTGCA
This sequence comes from Boesenbergia rotunda, assembly GCA_024364735.1. Classification (NCBI taxonomy): domain Eukaryota; kingdom Viridiplantae; phylum Streptophyta; class Magnoliopsida; order Zingiberales; family Zingiberaceae; genus Boesenbergia; species Boesenbergia rotunda. The sequence continues at coordinate 85 of JAGFNQ010008757.1, read as the reverse complement.
TGCTTAGATGTGTGGTTAAATGATTTAGAGAAATTATTTATGCTAAACCTTCCGCTGCACGTAATTAATTTTAAATTACGAACCC
>JAGFNQ010008756.1:0-47865 GCA_024364735.1 Boesenbergia rotunda | reverse complement strand
GTTTTGCACATAGCAAGCTGTATTCACAGCTTCAGCCATAAGTAACTCGGGAGTGAGTACTCATTAAGCATGCTTCGTGCAGCCTCTTGAAGTACACGGTTCTTCCTCTCTACAACACCATTTTGTTGTGGTGTTCTAAGAGTAGAGAATCATGTCTATAACCCTATCTTGACAAAATTCTAGAAATCTCTGATTTTAAAATTCACCTCCATGGTCACTTCTTATTATCTTAATAGTTAATGATTTTTCATTTTCAACTCTTCTACAAAAAGAAATGAAAATATCTAAGGTTTGGTCCTTATATTTCAAAAAATAAGTCCATGTATATCTAGTGAAATCATCAATGACCACAAAACAATATCTACTTCCATTCAATGATATGATAGTACTACAATCAAACAAATTCATGTGAAGTAAATCTAATGCAGTAGAAGTACTTACAGCGCTTTTACCTTTATGTGCAGATTTTGTTTGCTTACCCATTTGATATGCATCACAAAGTTTATCTTTCTCATACTTGATGCTTGGTAAGCCACGAACCAATCCCTTGTTGGCCAACTTTCGGATGTTCTTCATATTCACATGTGCTAGCCTCCGGTGCCAAAGGGTGGACTCTTCTTCTTTTGACATGAAACACTTAGCAGAAACATTAGTAGCACTTTTAAATGAAACTTGATAAATATTGTCTACTCTTGTTCCTACTAGTATTGTGTCCAAGGTGTCATGTTGTCTAACTAGACATTGACTTGGTTGGAAGTCAATTGTGTAACCCGTGTCACACAATTGACTCACACTTAGGAGATTAAATTTCATCCCCTTGACTAGAAGGACATTTGAAATTCTAAGACATTCGGATATTTGAATGTCTCCTATTCCTATGACCTTAAGACTACCATTGTTACCAAATGATACATTACCTCTACTTTTCTTGTGAAGTGTGGCAAACAATGATCTATCCCCGGTCATGTGTTTGGAGCATCCACTATCAACGAATCAAGTTGATAGATGCTCCCCCTCAATCATAACCTACACAATTCGAAAAATAGAAGTTTTAGGTACCCAAACCTTGGGACCTAAAGCATCAACTAAACAAGACTTAGGCACCCATGCCTTGACCACTTTCTTTTGAACCTTGGGTGTCCTAGATTGTTTCATATCAGTCCTAGACATCAAAGACACGAATGAGGGTTCTTTGGGTCGATAACCAATACCGGCCCTATTGTAGACTGCCCTTTGGGTATTTAGGATCATGTCTAGGGTCTTAGAGCTAGTTGAGAACTTCTCAAGAATATTCTTGAGTCTCTCAACTTCACTCTTCAATGATTTGTTCTCTTCTACTAGCAAGTCATCATGCAAATCATCTACTACCTCAACCTTAGAGGATTTCAAATTTTCAATCTCATGTTTCAATGACTTAATTTCATTTTCTAAGAATTCAACATGCAAGTCATCAATGTTATCATCCCTAGATAATTTCAATTGATCAATCTCTAATTGCAATGCTTTAACCTTATTTTTTGACTTCTTAAGCATACTAGTTAAACATGCAATTGCTCTATAACATTTTTTAAGCTCGGGAGAAGTTACCTCTTCATCATCCGAAGATGATGAAGCCGCGTTTGAGGAACTTGAAGATTCATCACAGCTTTCTTCTCCTAGAGCCATAAGTGCCACATGCCTTGTGCTCTTCTCCTCCTTCTCTTCATCGGATGAGCTAGAGGATGACTCATCCCAAGTGGCCTTCAAGGCCTTCTTCTTCTTCTTGAATTTCTCTTCTTTCTTTTTGGATTTCTCCTCCTTCTTCTTGAGTTTTGGACATTCATTCTTGAAATATCCTTTCCTACCACACTCAAAGCAAGATGCATTAGTCTTACCAAGTTTGGATTCACTAGAGTTACCTCTACTCTTGAAGCGTCGACCCCTTCTCATCATTCTTCTCACAAAGTTCGCCATTTCGGAGGATGAGGACCCACTGCCATCTTCTTCAGAATCGAACTCGGATTCGAAAAATGATGAAGACGAAGAGACCTCCTTCTCCTTCTTCTTCTCCTTCTTCTTCTTGTTTGACCGGTCCCCTGCAACTAGAGCAATCCCCTTCTCCTTGGGGCCTTTGTTAGCCATTTCATGCAATTCCATCTCACAAAATAAGTCATCTAACTTTACAATGGATAGATCCTTGGAAACTTTATAGGCATCCACCATGGATGACCATAAAGCATTCCTTGGAAAGGCTTTCAAGACATACCTCACAAGGTCGCAATTCTCGACCTTTTCATCAATCGAATGAAGCCCATTGAGGACTTCCTTGAACCGGCTATGGAGCTCACTTACCGATTCATTCCCCTTCATGGAGAGATTTTGGAGTTGATTGAGGAACAAATCCCTCTTTGAGATCCTTGAGTCTCGGGTACCCTCGTGGAGCTCAATGAGTTTGTTCCACAAGTCCTTTGCACTTGTGAAAGGACCAACATTGATGAGTTGGTCTTTGATCATGCCACATTGTAGAGTGACAACCGCCTTCACGTCGGCTTCACTCTTTCGAGTTTGTTCGGCAGTCCATCTCCACGACTCAAGTTCTTTGCCTTCATCATCCTTAGGAGGGGTGAACCCCTCCTTCACCGCGAACCAAGTGTTGATGTCCATCTTCAAATAATATTCCATCTTTGATCTCCAATATTGAAAGTCGGCGCCATCAAAGAATGGAGGTCGGGTGGTGGAGAAGCCTTCTCTCAAAGCCATCTTGTTGATAACTCTCGGATATTAAGCCGTAAACAGAGCCCCAAGCTCTGATACCACTTGTTGGAAACCGGATGGCTAGAGAGGGGGGGTGAATATAGCCAATCACTTTCACTTAGACACAAATCAAATTTCTGCACTTAACTTTGTTAGTAGCACAGCGGAAGTATGAAAACAGAAGATACAGAAACAGAAAATGAAAGGAAACAATTACGACTATCAAGATCAATAACAAGGAGGATTTACAAGGTTCGGGGATAACTTGTCCCTACTCCTTGGTGTGCCCTTAAGGTGGGTGATCCCTTGATCGTCGGCAGATCAAGCCCCGGTTAGCACCGGATATAAAGCAACCTCCTTCTCGATGGAGAAACCTCTCCACGGTGTTTCAATCACAGATAAATGTTAAAGCTCAATGAAACAACAAGAAAGATCTTACTCAAGCACTCAGCAAAGACAAGAACACAGCAAGCTTTCCCGAGCTCCACCCAGCGGTGATCTCACGCAAGAAACCCTTCCTCGTGTCTTCCCGCTGTCGGACTCCAAGCTTCTTGTTCTCTCCTTCAAGCGCTCAAGTAGTGGACGGTTGCTTCAAGAATGCAATCGCTTGCTCAAGGTGATGACAACTTCAGAAACACAGCAAGCAAGTCGTGGAGAAAAAAAGGCGCGGCCAGAAACCAGTTCTCAAAAACTCTTTTTTTTCACGAAGCCTTCTTCCACCCTTTTTGTTTCTCCACCAAGCATCAGATGACATCATCTCTGCAGCTCCCAGCTGCTCATCTGCCAACGCCAGCTTCCACTGAGCTATCCCTGGACTCCCTGAGCTTCCCTCAGCCAAGCTCCAGTCTCAGCTCCAGTCTGCAGCTCAGCCGTTGCAACCTGAGATGGAAAACGGACAAACCTGCTCCAAGGAAAGCCTCCATTGACTTCTCCTTGAGTGTTTGAATCCTCCCCTGTCACCTGCAGCTTAATCAGAGTGTTAGAGTAGCATATCAACCAGCAAATCATGTATCAGATGTAAAGCATAGAGAATCGGATACGGTCAGAGCGTCTGACAACACAATTTGAATTAAAGTGATCGGTCACCGGACCGATCCAGGGCTTGTGGGTCGGTCACCAGACCGATCCACTGCTTCGCTGGGATTCCCAGCTCTTAAGGCTATACACGCCTGATCGGTCACCGGACCGATCAGAGTGAAGCCTGATCGGTCACCAGACCGATCAGAGTGAAGCCTGATCGGTCACTCAGACCGATCAGGACAAATGAACAGTGATTCTGTAATCAGATCCTAAGTCCCTGATCGGTCACCGGACCGATCCAGGGTCTGATCCGGAGGAGAACTCACTCACTGTTCGCTCCCTGATCGGTCACCAGACCAATCAGGAGCAAGTCAGTGAGGAAGCTGCTTGCTCCCTGATCAGTCACCGGACCGATCAGACATCGCTGGATCGGTCACCAGACCGATCCACGAAGGAGCAGCGTGCCAATATCCCTGATCGGTCACCAGACCGATCCAGGGAGTCAAACCCAGCCCTCCAAGCTAGGGTTTCATCCACCTTAGCCCTCCAATCTAAGGATTTTTCCATCTAACCCTCCAAGTTGGGAATTTGCACCTAACCCTCCAAGTTAGGACTTTTCACCTAGCCCTCCAAGCTAGGACTTTTCACCTAGCCCTCCAAGCTAGGACTTTTCACCCAACCCTTCCGAGTTAGAACTTCATCCAACCTAGCCCTCCAAGCTAGGCACCTGACCCTCCAAGCCAGGACTTTTCACCTAATTCTCCAAGTTGGGACTTTGCACCTAACCCTCCAAGTTAGGACTTTTCACCTAGCCCTCCAAGCTAGGACTTTTCACCCAACCCTTCCGAATTAGGACTTTCCAACACCTAGCCCTCCAAGCTAGGATTTTACACACCTAACCCTCCAGGTTAGGATTTTCCATACCCTGCCTAATCCTCGATCAGGACTTAATCATAATCATCAACCTAAACTAAAATCGGTGTCAACACCAAAACAACAATCAGGGTCAGACTGCATCAACATAGGATACTTATGAAAGACATACCTAACCAATTTACTTACTTGTCGCCTGAAAAAGTCCATTGTCGCCAAGTCCCAAAACACAACCATAACGAACTATGTCAAAAAAATTGACTTCGCGAAAATACAACCAAATCCGTAAAATACAGATAGACCTCGTAAAACAACTTCGTAAACCCACAGACACCAAAACGTTGGAAAAACCTCAACAAAGTGACGCTTTAATAATCCACCAAAAACAACATCGTAAAATCCACAGATCCCAAAGGAACTCGCAAACTTGGCTCTGATACCAAAAATTGTCACGCCCCCAAAGGCTCATGCTTACTCGAAAATCGGGCAGCATCTCCCCTGTACGGCGGACAATATGGGACAAATGTACATATACTCTCATCATAAAAGATGGCTCAGCCATCATAACAGAAAATAAACATCACCACGCAGTTTATATTAACATAAAAGATAACTGGTGGCTTAGCCACCTTAAACATAAAATGAACCAACAATCCAAAAGAGAACTCAAATGTCTCAGATAACGACAAAACAAAATGATAACAAATACGAGGCGACTATACCAAGTACTGAAAATAAAACAACTATACCAAATATGGAAACACAACTCAACTCTTTGGACTGGCAACTGGATCCTCTCCTGGCTCCTACCTGCTATCTGAAACAACAAAGAAGAAAGCAGGGGTGGTGAGTCCGGGCGGACTCTGCGGGTATATGAGTAGACAATAAGCATGGCATAATACAAGATAACCAAGTAGAGAATCCAACAGGGTACAGTCCATAAGGAAACATAGAAACCTAATCATGCATAACATATGTAAATCGACATGGTATAAAGTCCGAATAACGACTAAGCAGGTATAGAACAACTCAACACAATAATATCAAGATATACATACATGTCAAATATGTGCAACAATCATAGCTCATATAAGTGCATCAAACACAAGCAAATGCATAAAAGAAATACGTATGCACATGATGCAATGACATGTGTCACCCCTGACTCCAGTCAAGCCGTCAACACATCCCATCTGTGTGACTGAGTGGGTAGGGTTGTGACAACTGTACCACTCCAACAACAAATACCACAAAAGGTGTGGTTGAGTGGACAGGATGTTGGGGAGTCTACACTCCAGACCCCGGTACATCGGGGGAGCTATCAACAGCTACAATATCCCTCGAAAAATAACGGTGAGGGTGAGCCACCAACAGCTCATCTCTCTAAAAACAACGGTGAGGGTGTCACTGTTTGGCATAACAGGACAGATGCTCGCACTCTAATAACTACCATGACAACAAGTGGTTGAGTGAATCGAGCAAAAATATGACTAACGACGACTTAACCAAATATAAGCCAACAGTTGTTAGTATGCAACGTGCAAGTATGGTGTATGCTATACGATGCACGACCAACCGGAGAAATAGCGATGCAATAAAGTCCAACGAATACACGATGCATCAATACAATCAACCGGAAATCAAAACCAACGATTATGCACCTACACTACTAGGTAGGGTATTTCTAATGCCAAATAAATCTATCTGTGTTTAATGGACTTCTAAGTACTCGTGTACAAGCGGTACTTTATATAACAGAAAACCAACCGAGGACTGTACAGATATAAATTTGGGAACACTCGAAGATCAACGAAGAATAAGTCTCAACGACGATGTTTTAAATAACGACAAAAAACAAGGTCAAGCAACCTATCAGACATAATATAGCCATGCTTTTAAGGTAAAGAAAACTACTTGAGTACAAAGGAGAAATACCCGCCTTATAATTGTAGAACGTATACGAACAGAACCTCCCACGATCAACTGAACGAGTCTAAATCAAGGTCCTGTGTCAAGGACTAAATTTAGCTATAAATAAATTAACCAGATAAAATACTAAACATGATTAGGGTACATCATAATCACAACATATATTTAAATAAACCCCAATAACAATAATTTCCTTCTCAGCCTAATTTTTCACCATTAGATTCATTTCCAAGATCAATAACCCAAACAATTAAATGCTATAAGATCCAAAAATAAATTTGAATCTAGATTACATCCAATTTGATCTAGATTAAACTAATACCACAAGTCAACCCCTACTTGATCCAGTAGCACATGGAAATAAGATAAACAAGATCAAAGGCCCCAAAACTATAATGATTCATATGGTACAACAAGCTATCCAACTCCCACTCATGTCAACATATGATTAATGGGATAATGTTATTGCCAATCCATGAAACACTCACGGAAGCTTCAACACAGGGCATTGCCAAAGAACAGACAAATTCCTAGTTTTGTGAAGAACACAACAAGAACAATCAAACACACTGCCAAATTGGACTTCACGATCAGAACTAAACCTACAAGAACTAAACCTATTAGAACAGAATTAATCCTACCAAAGAACCCCTTACCTGGCAAAAACTCAAACCTAATGGTGAGTAAAACTCCTACACAGAAAATCCAGCCATAAACTCATAACCACATGCTGATTAATGCTGAATAAATTGATACCTTTATACTTCTCCAATACCGACGACTCTGCACAGGAGGAGGAAGATCGCCGGTTGGTCGTGGGCTTGCTAGGGATGAGGGTAGGTGGCGTCGACTCAGCCAATAGGGGCTTGCGGCCATTCTTTGCGTGCGAAGAGGGCAACTCCGCTAGGGCTTGTGGTTGGCTTGCCAGTCGCGAGAGAGAAAAGGGGGGTTCAACGGCCGTGTGAAGAACAACTGTAGAGGAGGGCTGGGTTGCATCGGTTAGGGCTTCGCGAGCGTGGCGTGGCTGGTTGGCGACGACGTCGGGCAGAGACGAAGGGGATCGAGCGGTTTCGAGAGGAATGGGGAGTTTAGGGCACGGGCTGAGAGATTTAGGGGGTTTAAAATTATTTTTGGCCTTTCCCAATTTAACCCTCCAAGTCCGAAAAATTACAACTAAGCCCTTATATTTTGATTTTTTTTCCATTTAACCCCCTAAAACTCGATATTTAACAATGAGCGTCTGAGCTAGGGTCAGACAGATCCTGAGGAGCGTTGGCCGCCACGTGACGCGCCCGACCAGGGGCCTGGACCCGAGTGACGCCCGCCCGACGGGCCTTTCTAGCCCATTAACCATTTTCCTTCTGACTAGGCGCCAGACTACCGGGCCAGGCTATACATAAGCTGGCCCGAGATCAATATTTTTAAAAGATAAATGCATACAATGTTTATAAATTTTTTTAAAAAAACTTAAATTTATCTAAATTGCCTACGAAAAAATATCACGTAGTTCACTTAGTTTTTTTTTTTTTTTGCTCTTGTTATATTAGAAAGTGATATTTATGCACTTTCATTACTTGTTCCCTTAGTGATAGTTCCTACGACATTAAAATCTTTTACTTTATATTTTGAAAGCTGTTTACCTTGTATTTTTTATTTTTGCAGCACTCATTCAATCATCAAGTGACACTTAGCTTATGCTTTCAAATAGTGGGTAGTCGAAGTAGATTTTCTTTCATCTAAACTAGTATTACCATCAAAATTAAATATTGATTCTACAATAATGGTTGATACCAGATAAATTAGAATATCTTTTGTTATGATAGAGAGAATGAAATAACATCGAGTCTTCGATGAATCATAGTAAAATATAAAAATTTGATGGATATTTCATCCATTCTCACGATAAAAGTTATATTTTCATGAGTTTTGAATTACTGCTTCTGCCTTATTATCTTCTAATTCGTATTTTAATTTATATTCTAGGTAAATATGATAGAATTTTTTTAGTATTTTATACAATAAAAGCATGATTAAAAGAAAAATAATTAAATAAATATTATTTCAGGTAAAATATCTAAAGTCTAGAATCTAAAATAAATGTAAATAAATAAGTTTAAAAATATAATAAAATTATTATTATTTACTTCATTGCCAACGCACAAGAAGATGATACTATATTCATTTAAAATTTTCGACAATTTACCAAAGGACGTACCTAAGAATTAAAAATTATCAAAAAGCATACCATAATTTCATTTTCACCAAAAAGCGCACTCATTTTAATGAACTTTCTTTTATACCCCTCCTGCTAACTACTGTCTTTCTCTTTCTCTCTCAGTAACAAATTCTGAGACATCTGCACATGCTTTTTCAGACTTTTATTTTAAAATAATATATTATGGAATCAGTGATAAAAAACGTAAGGTAAAAATCGAAAAAATATTTCAGATAGACCTAAATATCTCATCCAACGTGATTTAAAAATATAAATAAATAATTTTTTATATTTGATTAATAGAAATTAATATATTAAACAATATTAATAAATATATTAATATATAAAAAAATTTGAAATCAATAGCAGCGTGGGCCTGAAATCTTTTGATTTCAGACCCAGTGTGGGCCTGAAATAAAAATATTTCAGGTCCAGCGTGGGCCTGAAATCTTTTGATTCAGGCCCGACGTGAACTCAAATTTTTTTTTCTATTTTAAAATATTTTAATATATAAAAAAACCTATCAAAACACGTAATTTCATATTAAAACGCAAGGTGTGAAGTCATGCTAGGAGGGCTTGAACACAGATGTGTTCAGGCCCTCCAGGCCTAAGGAATGTTCATGCCCTCCTTGGGCCTGAACAATCATGGATAAATATAAGTAAATTAAATAAAAATATAAATAGTTCTAGTTAGAGTTGAGCTAGGAGATAATATTTTTAATGTCTAAACTTCTAATGATTATAAATTATGTTGCAATAGGAGATTTTTAGGTCTATCAGTGGGTTTTCACCAAAACCCACTAATGGACCTAGGATATTTGGATTTCTCAAAATCCAATATCAATAGTTACAGTTGAGCTAAGAGATGGTATTTTTGGTGTCCAAACTTCTAATGATTATAAATTATTTTGCAATGGGAGATTTTTAAGTCTATCAGTGAGTTTTCACCAAAACCCACTGATGGACCTAGGATATTTGGATTTCTCAAAATCCAATATCAATGGTTAGAGTTGAGCTAGGAGATGGTATTTTTGGTGTCCAAACTTCTAATGATTATAAATTATGTTGCAATGGGAGATTTTTAGGTCTATCAGTGAGTTTTCACCAAAACCCACTGATGGACCTATGATATTTGGATTTCTCAAAATCCAATATCAATAGTTAGAGTTGAGCTAGGAGATGGTATTTTTGGTGTCCAAATTTCTAATGATTATAAATTATGTTGCAATAGGAGATTTTTAGGTCTATTAGTGGGTTTCGGTGAAAACTTACTGATAGACCTAGGATACTTAGATTTCTCCATACTTAATATCACTATTTAGAAATTACTTAGGAGATGTTATTTCTGATGTACAAACTTAGTACCAATAGTTTTCAGTTATGTTCTCTAACCGTATCAGTTGGCACATAAAGATGTATAAATATGACTGCATTTTGGCCATATGTAGTTAAAAGAAATATCTCTTTCAACATTATTTAAAAAATATAAAGAGATAATTTTTTATATTTGATTAATCTAAATTAATTGAATGAAAAAGGGTCATTTTAATAAAGAGATGTTTCTAAATTAATCTAATTTTTTTTATAATTTAATTGAATGAAACAGCGTCATTTTTATGTCTTTCTCAGCGATTTTTATTGTGATTTCAAAAATATAAAGAGATGCTTCTTTACGTTTCAGACTTACGTAAAAAAACCTATCATAACACATGATTTCAAGTCGACGCAGGACCTATCAAAACACGTAATTTCATATTCAAACGTAAAATAAAATCACGCTAGGAGGGCCTGAATACAGATGTATTCAGGCCCAAGGAGGGCCTGAATACATTTGTATTCAGGCCCAAGGGTGGACCTGAATACATCTCTATTCAGGCCCTCCTAGCGCGATTTTACCCTGCGTTTGAATATCAAATTACGTGTTTTGATAGGTCCTGCTTCGGCTTGAAATCATGTGTTATGATAGGTTTTTTTACGTAAGTCTGAAACGTAAAGAAATATCTCTTTATATTTCTAAAAATCACTGAGAAAGACATAAAAATGACGATGTTTCATTCAATTAAATTATAAAAAATTTAGATTAATTTAGAAACATCTCTTTATAAAAATGACTCTGTTTCATTCAATTAATTTAGATTAATCAAATATAAAAAATTATCTCTTTATATTTTTTAAATCATGTTGAAAGAGATATTTCTTTTAACTACATATGGCCAAAATGCAGTCATATTTATACATCTTTATGTGCCAACTGATACGGTTAGAGAACATAACTGAAAACTATTGGTACTAAGTTTGTACATCAGAAATAACATCTCCTAAGTAATTTCTAAATAGTGATATTAAGTATGGAGAAATCTAAGTATCCTAGGTCTATCAGTAAGTTTTCACCGAAACCCACTAATAGACCTAAAAATCTCCTATTGCAACATAATTTATAATCATTAGAAATTTGGACACCAAAAATACCATCTCCTAGCTCAACTCTAACTATTGATATTGGATTTTGAGAAATCCAAATATCATAGGTCCATCAGTGGGTTTTGGTGAAAACTCACTGATAGACCGAAAAATCTCCCATTGCAACATAATTTATAATCATTAGAAGTTTGAACACCAAAAATACCATCTCCTAGCTCAACTCTAACTATTGATATTGGATTTTATCCTAGGTCTATCAGTGGGGTTTGGTGAAAACTCACTGATAGACTTAAAAAACACTCATTGCAACATAATTTATAATCATTAGAAGTTTAGACACCAAAAATATCACCTCCTAACTCAACTGTAACTATTGATATTGGATTTTGAGAAATCCAAATATCCTAGGTCCATCAATGGATTTTGGTGAAGACTCATTGATAGACCTAAAAATCTCCGATTGCAACATAATTTATAATCATTAGAAGTTTGGACACCAAAAATACCATCTCCTAGCTCAACTCTAACTATTGATATTGTATTTTGAGAAATCCAAATATCCTAGGTCCATCAGTGGGTTTTGATGAAAACCCACTAATAGACCTAAAAACCTCCTATTGCAACATAATTTATAATTATTAGAAATTTGGACACCAAAAATATCATCTCCTAGCTCAACTCTAACTATTGATATTGGATTTTGAGAAATCCAAATATCCTAGGTCCATCAGTGGGTTTTGGTGAAAACCCACTAATAGACCTAAAAATCTCCTATTGCAACATAATTTATAATCATTAGAAGTTTAGACACCAAAAATACCATCTCCTAGCTCAACTCTAACTAGAACTATTGATATTTTTTTTAATTTACTTATATTTATCCAAGGTTGTTCAGGCCCAAGGAGGGCTGAACATTCCTTAGGCCTGGAGGGCCTAAACACAGATGTGTTCAGGCCCTCCTAGCGTGACTTCGGATCCTGCGTTTTAATCTAAAATTACGTATTTTGATAGATTTTTTTATATATTAATATATTTTTAAAATAGAAAAAAAAATTTGAGTCCGTGTCGGGCCTGAATCAAAAGATTTCAGGCCTAAAATATTTTTATTTTAGGCCCGCGCTGAGCATGAAATCAAAAGATTTCAGGCCCAGCGTGAGCCTGAAATCAAAAGATTTCAGGCCCAGCGTGGGCCTGAAATCAATAGATTTCTAGCCCACGCTGCCTAAAATCTATTGATTTCATATTTTTTTATATATTAATATATTTATTAAATATTATTTAATATATTAATTTCTATTAATAAAATATAAAAAATCATTTATTTATATTTTTAAATCACGTTGGATGAGATATTTAGGTCTATCTGAAATATTTTTTTGATTTTTACCTTACGTTTTTTAGCGCCGATTCCATAATATATTATTTTAAAATAAAAGTCTGAAAAAGCATATGCAGACGTCTCGGAATTTGTTACTGAGAGAGAAAGTGAAAGGTAGTAGTTAGCAGGAGGGGTATAAGAGGAAGTTCACTAAAATGAGTACGTCCTTTGGTGAAAATTAAATCATGGTACGCCTTTTGGTAATTTCCAATTCTTAGGTACGCCCTTTGGTAAATTGTCGTAAAATTTTGCACCGGGACTATGATAGAATAGTAGGATAACTAATAATTATCTCAGACATTCACAATTTGATCCTCAATTATAGCATATTTTATAAAAATTTTTCCTTCAAATAGGGCACGAGTCCTTGGACATTGGAATTTTAGATCGCTCACCATTATTACTTCCCGATTTATCCTGGTGACCAGTAGGAAACTTATGTGGGATCGGGCCATTATCCCAGATTCGTCTTGACAATATTTTTTTATATTTATTTAAAATTACACTTGGCTATGGTCCAACGAAAGGATGCAAATATTTCTTCTAAATAGGATGTGAACCTTGGGACTCTGAGTTTCTAGACTATCCGCCGCGAGTACTTCCCGACTTACTCTAACGACTGGCGGAAAACTTCTGTGGAATTGGACCGATCATTCGAGATTGAAAAAACTTCGTTAATTATTTTTTTATATTCATTTTTAATTATTTTACAAAAATCGAGAAGTAGGAAAATAAACACTGAATAATTATTTAATTGTATTATTTAATATTTATAAAGTTTTACAAATACTATTATATTCTATTAGTGAAAAAAAAATATTAATATTATTATATTTTATGACAAAAAATAATAATTTTCTATATTAAAATAAATCTTTTAATAATTTATATATTGAATTTTAATATGATGGTACATTAAATCAATTTGTTTTCTTATGCTATTAATTTTACAAAATTTAGCTTTCATTCGTTATATAGGATGTGATTCCAAATAAGAAATAATAATTTTAATTTGTCTAATTTATTTTTTAAAATATTTTTAATTCATCTTACACGACATACATATCGAGCATGAAAAATATTAATCATTAAATATAAGTTGACATGCATCCAATTTAAAATACTTCACTACTTACAATATTGGAATTAGAGTTATCAAATAGTATTAAAAATATTTTAAATAATAATTCAGATTTTTCTAAAATAAACATATCAATTGAAATATATTTTAAGCAGTATGCCTTCATCAAGCACTTGATATACTAATAAATATTTTTAGATTAACCAAAAATTGTCAATCTAATGATAAGTCATATCTTTACATGAATAAATTTGACAATGATCATTCGAAATATTAAAATATAAAAACATCTTACTATTTAATTTACTAAATTTTTAATTAAATATTTTTACCTTGTCTTATTAATTAATTTTTTAAATGGTACAAATTAGTATGGTTTGTGTTAGGACCATTGATGCCACTAGGAGAGTCAATAGTCATGTACGATTCAATGAATTGTTCATATGTTTATCTACAAAAGATTAGTACACAATGAAAATAAATATATAAGAAGTAAAACACACTTTAAAAAAATTCTAAAGTAGTTTTCATCGTTTTCATAGACCTAAAAAAACATTATTAAAAGACATCTATTAATATCTATAAAATACAATTTTTATATGTAGACGTGGTATTCACGGGGAGCTTACGATTTCCGCCTAAATCGAATATAAATTTTCTAAATAAAAAATTTATAATTAAAAATATAAATTCAAATGAAAATATATAATTAAAATCCTAAAAAGAAAACATCAGATCTTAATCAAAAATTAAAATTTGAAAAAATAGTTTATCTAATTCAAAAAAGATAATTCAAAAAATAATTTTGATGTAAGAAAAATGATAGTCCCACGTCTAAAGTTACCAAGGCAAATTACATACAGAGCAATTATAAAAATGAACAAAGAGCGGTAAAGCAACTCATACCTTTCTCGGCCTTTTGGCTAAGTTCAAGTGTAGTATCTATTCATATCAATTTAATATCTGATATGTAAGTCATTGGTCCACTTTGATATTAAATTAAATTTTATTTGGGGGATGACCCATCACAGTAGCTTGCTACTAGGATTTTCATGTGTTGCACTATAGCACAGGCCTAGCACACCCCTATCAAAGCAATGTAAACTTTAGATCGCATCCACATCCACCACGCTTATAAAACTTATTATCACCATTAATATCTTATATTATAAAAAATAATATTATATCTTATATTGACATGAATCCATGATGAAATAAAATTACTTTTCATTTTAATTTTTCATTTAATAATAAAAAATGACATATCTATTAATATCTATAAAATACAGTTTTTGTATGTAGACGTGGCATTCACGGGGAGCTTACGATTTCCGCCTAAACCGAATATAAATTTTCTAAATAAAAAATTTATAATTAAAAATATAAATTTAAATGAAAATATATAATTAAAATCCTAAAAAGAAAACATCATATCTTAATCTAAAATTAAAATTTGAAAAAATAGTTTATCTAATTTAAAAAAGATAATTCAAAAAATAATTTTGATATAAGAAAAATGATAGTCCCACGTCTAAAGTTACCAAGGCAAATTACATACAGAGCAATTATAAAAATGGACAAAGAGCGGTAAAGCAACTCATACCTTTCTCGACCTTTTGGCTAAGTTCAAGTGTAGTATCTATTCATATCAGTTTAATATCTGATATGTGGGTCATTGGTCCACTTTGATATTAAATTAAATTTTATTTAGGGATGGCCCATCATAGTAGCTTGCTACTAGGGTTTTCATGTGTCGCCTGTGTGTTGTACAATAGCACAGGCCTAGCACACCCCTATCAAAGCAATGTAAACTTTAGATCGCATCCACATCCACCACGCTTATAAAACTTATTATCACCATTAATATCTTATATTATAAAAAATAATACTATATCTTATATTGACATGAATCCATAATGAAATAAAATTACTTTTCATTTTAATTTTTCATTTAATAATAAAAAATGACATATATATATTATCACTAAATATGTTATTTGAATTGTGTAATATTCTCGTGCCTATCATAATAATTTTTCACCATTATCGTTTAATACAATTGATAACAATTTAATAATAATTTTAAATGGTTGTCTTTGAGTACTTTAGGCAACAAGTTCATAACGTGTTTAAACCGATGTCTTTGAGTGGAATAGACAATAGTTTAACAATAATTTAAAATGGTTGTTTTTGGATGTGTTTTGCATTATTTTAAAACCATTATCTTATTTAAATAATACATTTACAAAATTATTATCTTATATTTAAAAGATAAATTTATTAAATAATTAAAAAATATTGTGTTAACGACACTTTAAACTATATATCAATCAAACTTTATATAAAATTAATCCAAGCATAACAGTGTATCATTGATCAAGAACCTACATGCATGAATTGCAATAAATGTGTCATCAATAGACTCATAATTTATCAATAATTAAACCAAAAAGTATGTAATCATATTCCACAAACTTCTGAGTTAATTTTACAAAATTAAATAGTACCCCCAACAGATAGAGAATCACTCATATAAATTTTAAAATATCTTGCATTGTTGAATCAAATTTTCTCGCTTGTGCATCTTCTAAGATATCATTTCTTGCTTGTGAAAATAAAAAACACTTGATTTTAATCCAGGTTAACAACAACAATACATCATAAAAACGCCACTTATACTTGCTAAATTTAACAAGTAGCATTTAAAAAATGATTGAGAAGGGATATAGTCTCATTTTCTACCACTAGCAAGTGTATCTAGTCGCTATCCCAGACATCCACGGTTTCATCCCCAACTACGGTGTATTTGTAAGAATTTTTCCTCCAAATGGGTGCAAACCCTGAGACGCTAAGCTTCTAGATCGCCCACCACGAGCGCTTCCCGATTTATCTTGGCGGATGGTGGAAAATTTCTGTGAGACCGGACCGGTCGCTCGAGGTTGGAAAAATCTCGTAAATAAAAAAACATGTTTTTTGAAACTGCAACTAGCAAAAACAATAGTCATATTCACCAAGTTCAACAACAAACAAGGAGTCATATTTCACTAACAAGAAGTAATATATGTTGGATGATATTTGTAAAAAAGGCAACAGTATAAAAGAGAATAATTAAAATTACAATGCAACCTCAAAGACTTATGTAGTTTAGTACCAGAAAAAGAAAGAAGTCGATGGATGAACTGTTTTCATAGCATTGTGAAGATTATTACACAAATGGAGAGCATAATGCACCTAGGTTACATCTTTATAAATATTTGGATAGACTAAATTATGAAACCACAATTTAATATAATATAATATAATAGCTTATGATCTAACAAAGAAGTTTTAAAATCTTGGATGAGCAAGGTCATATTAACTTATATTTGCTCATTTGAGTTGGTGGTTGGGTACACAAAGTTAATGGGTTAGTTCTCTTATTGAAGCCAAGTTGTGAAAATTGCTATGCAGGGGAATCCAATCTCCAATATGGTTTGGTGTTGAAAAGAGCAGTCTATGTGAATGCGTAGCCACAATTGGAGCAACACCAAGATTATGATGATTCTAACCTATGAGTGGATGTCAATCCTTAACCTAAAAAATTGTAACACTTCGATTTAGTTTCGCATGGTGGGTTACAATCTAATAAAGTACGGCTTTTTGCCAAAGGGCATACTCAAAAATTGGTATTTACTAAAAAGCGTACCATGGTTTCATTTTTACCAAAGGATACACTCATTTTAGTGAACTTCCTCTTATACCCCTCTCGCTAACTACTGTCTTTCTCTTTCTCTCTCTAAGTAATGAATTCAAAGACATCTGAACATGTTTTTCCAGACTTTTTATTTTAAAATAATATATTATGAAATTGGCTAAAAAACATAAGGTAAAAATCGAAAAAATATTTCAGTTAAAAAAATATCTCATCCAACGTGATTTCAAAAATATAAAGAGATGATTTTTTATATTTGATTAATATAAATTAATATATTAATTAATATATAATAAATATATTAATATATAAAAAAGACCTGTAATCTTTTGATTTCAAGCCCAGCGTGAGCCTGAATCAAAAGATTTCAGGTCCAGCGTGGGCCTGAAATTTTTTATTTCAGACCCACGTTGGGCCTGAAATTAGATGACTTCAGGTTCGACGTGGACTCAATTTTTTCCTATTTTAAAAATATATTAATATATAAAAAATCTATCAAAACACGTAATTTCAGATTAAAACGCAGGGTCTGAAGTCACGCTAGGAGGGCCTGAACACATCTGCCTGAACACAGATGTGTTCAGGCCCTCCTTGGGCCTGAACACAATCTTGAATAAATGTAAGTAAATTAAATAAAAATATCAATAGTTCTAGTTAGAGTTGAGCTAGGAGATGATATTTTTGGTGTCCAAACTTCTAATGATTATAAATTATGTTGCAATAGGAGATTTTTAGGTCTATCGGTGGGTTTTCACCAAAACCCACTGATAGACCTAGGATATTTGGATTTCTCAACATCCAATATCAATAGTTAGAGTTGAGCTAGGAGAAGGTATTTTTGGTGTCCAAACTTCTAATGATTATAAATTATGTTGCAATAGGAGTTTTCTAGGATGAATCAGTGGGTTTCGGTGAAAACTCACTGATGGAGGGCCTGAAATCATGGTAAGAGGGCCTGAAGTCATCTGACTTCAGGCCCAAGGGCACTGAAAATTCTTTTATTTTAAAAATATTTTTTTATATTTAATCATTATTTATTAAATTTATTATTTAAAGGGTCTGAAGTTATTTGACTTCAGACCCTCCTATGATGACTTCAGGCCCTGCATTTGAATCTGAAATCACGTGTTTTGATAGGTTTTTTTATATATTAATATATTTATTAAATATTATTTATTATATTAATTTAGATTAATCAAATATAAAAAATTATCTCTTTATATTTTTGAAATCATGTTGAAAGAGATGTTTCTTTTAACTGTGCCCAAGATGCAGTCATATTTATACATCTTTGTATGTCAACTAATACGGTTAGAAAACATAATTGAAAACTATTGGTACTAAGTTTGCACATCAGAAATAACATCTCCTAAGAAAATTCTAAATAGAGATATCAAGTATGGAGAAATCCAAGTATTATAGGTCCATCAGTGAGTTTTCACGAAACCCACTGATTCATCCTAGAAAACTCCTATTGCAACATAATTTATAATCATTAGAAGTTTGGACACCAAAAATATCATCTCCTAGCTCAACTCTAATTATTGATATTGGATTTTGAAAAATTCAAATATCCTAGGTCCATCAGTGGCTTTTGGTGAAAACCCACTGATAGACCTAAAAATCTCCTATTGCAACATAATTTATAATGATTAGAAGTTTGGATACCAAAAATACCATCTCCTAGCTCAACTCTAACTATTGATATTGAATTTTGAGAAATCCAAATATCCTAGGTCCATCAGTGGGTTTTGGTGAAAACCCACGGATAGACCTAAAAATCTCCTATTGTAACATAATTTATAATCATTAGAAGTTTGGACACCAAAAATATCATCTCCTAGCTCAACTCTAACTAGAACTATTGATATTTTTATTTAATTTACTTACATTTATCCAAGATTGTGTTCAGGCCCAAGGAGGGCCTGAACATTTATGTGTTCAAGCCCTCCTTAGGCCTGGAGGCCTGAACACATCTGTGTTCAGGCCCTCCTAGCGTGACTTCAGACTGCGTTTTAATATGAAATTACGTGTTTTGATAGTTTTTTTATATGTTAATATATTTTTAAAATAGAAAAAAATTGAGTCCACGTCAGGCCTGAAGTCATCTAATTTCAGGCCCAACGTGGGCCTAAAATCAAAAATTTCATGCCCACGCTGGGCCTGAAATCAAAAGATTTCAAGTCTTTTTTATATATTAATATATTTATTAAATATTATTTAATATATTAATTTATATTAATCAAATATAAAAAATCATCTCTTTATATTTTTGAAATCATGTTGGATGAGATATTTTTTTAACTGAAATATTTTTTTGGTTTTTACCTTACGTTTTTTAGTCGATTCCATAATATATTATTTTAAAATAAAAAGTCTGAAAAAGCATGTTCAGATGTCTCAGAATTTGTTACTTAGAGAGAAAGAGAAATGCAGTAGTTAGCGGGAGGGGTATAAGAGAAAGTTCACTAAAATGAGTGTACCCTTTGATAAAAATGAAACCATAATATACCTTTTGATAAATATCAATTTTTGAATACGTCTTTTGGTAAAAAGCCGAATAAAGTAGCTTTATAAGCTTATATGAGTGAGTTATTCTTTAAGTTAGGATTAAATACTTTGGTGAATATTTGGACTTAACAAGTTAATTGGTCAATTCTCTTAATTTTTTAAGCAATTCACGACAAGCATCTATTTACAAGATCAAGGAGACCTCTCTTCATTTGTTTATATAATCATATGGGAATAAAGTCCCTTACTTGAGATAATGCATGATGACGTCAACAGCTCCAAGTCTAAGTTACATTGAACACATTTTAAATACTAACTAAATCAATTGGAAGAAATATCAAAATAACAAGTTATTTCACTTGCACATTTTAAATATTAACTAAAACAATTGGAAGAAAAGTCAAAATAATAAGCTATTTTACTCTCTAGCCTCAGCATTAAAAGAAAAACATTGCTAATTATACTGGTGAAACTAATTTTTCATGTGAAGATCTGAAACCAGATGAATGCACTGTGCAAGCTATCATGGGTCATCTCCCAATGAAACTAAAGGTGTAAAGGGATAACATGCACTTACTAAGGGTACGAGGGCTACACCCTTGACTCGACCCAAAGAGTTCTTTGCAGAAGTTCTCGAAGAAGTTGATAACACTTCCAAACCATTCACCTTAACCAAATGCTATTGACTTGGAGGTTCTGTTCTGCAAACCATATGTTTACCAACTCATCATGATGTTCTTAAACCAAACTCACCATTCCAGGCTTCTAGGTTTCTCAACTGATCGATATCATAGGAACCTAATAACAATGAAACTACATGCTCTAAGCACCTTAGCATATAAAATAAGAGGCAAACCATCACACAATGAGTAGCAGTTTCAGCATGAGAGATATTGGTCATGTAATATGTGGTAACGGGGATGACCCTGTCGCGAAGCGGGGTGGCGGTCTCATGGACCAGACGGGCCTCCCAGGTGACACGGGCCGACGAAGTGGCCGGATACAGACCGCGCCTTACTACGTTCCTGCAAAACAGCGACCGTCAGTAAACCCGCCGGGGGAATCCCCGGTCAGGCACTCCGACGGTCAAGTCAGTCTCCAAAGGCAAGCGAGTGGAAACTGAATTGAAAATGAGGCCAAGGAAGCGAGAAACTCGCGCACGCGTACCTGTGGTAGTGGGAGTGCCAAGCTTATATAACTAGGAGAGCTAACAACCCTCGT
Organism: Boesenbergia rotunda; assembly: GCA_024364735.1. Classification (NCBI taxonomy): domain Eukaryota; kingdom Viridiplantae; phylum Streptophyta; class Magnoliopsida; order Zingiberales; family Zingiberaceae; genus Boesenbergia; species Boesenbergia rotunda. The sequence continues at coordinate 26,790 of JAGFNQ010008756.1, read as the reverse complement.
TCATACTGATGGGACAAGGGTGTGGTGGTTGTCAGCTTGCGCGGAGCACTGAGGAGCGGCGCGGCGTGGCGCAGGGTGCTCGAGCAGTACGAGAGTACTGAAGGCGCAGTACGAGGGTACTAGATGGGCGAATTAATCGCGTAGAGGTGTCAGAGGTGGATAAGTCATGAGGAGCCCCGTTAGCGGGGTCGTACCCTGGCTGTAAGGATGAGGGGTGTAAGAGCGGGACAACCCGTACCCCGTGCGCCGACTGGCTAGTCAGAGTGCTAGGGACCGAGTCGGGTAAGGACCAGGGAGCGTGGAAAGCCACGCGTCCAACTGGTAGAGAAAGCGCAGGGTACGCCCCGAGTCAGGGGTTGCCATGAGATATTTACCCAGTCCGAGTTGGGCATTCAGCCCAATTGATGTCCATAGAAAGAGAGCGCGGGTAGTTACTGCTCTGGGTCGGGGTAAGGTTGAAGAACATGAGCAACCGAGCATTTATCTGGATGGTTGAAAGGTGGCCCGACTGCCCTCGTCGATGGTCCGATAGACCCCATCCCCCCTCCTTCCTTCGGAGGGGTTTGCGGGTGCGGGGACCCACCCATCGATCTAGCTGTTGACCCGTCTGCCAAGCCTTCTTGGCGCTAGGCTGGCCGGTGGGCCCGGCCTACGTCCCTACCCGTAGGCGTGGCCAGGATCATAAGCGTCCCCCTCGAGTCTAGTCGAAGGAGGCGGCTGTCGGAACTTGGATGGCTAGAGAGGGGGGTGAATGTAGCCAGACACTTAAAGTTTACCACTTATCGATTTTCTGCACCTCAAGTGTTAGTAGCACAGCGGAAGCTAAAGAAAACAGAGTATGCAGAAATAAAACCTAGCTAAGCATAGATGCAAAACGCTAACAAGAGGATTTACAAGGTTCGGGGATAACTTCCCCCTGCTCCTTGGCATGCCCTTAAGGTGGGTGATCCCTTGATCGTCGGCAGATCAAGCCCCGGTGAACACCGGATAAAATGCAACCTCCTTCTCGGTGGACTAACCTCTCCACAGCGTTTCAAGATGATAAGGTATAAAGTACAGGAAACACAAGAAGGATCTTACTCAGCACATAGAACCACAAGAACACAATGCAAGCTTCTCCGAGCTCCACCCAGCGCAGATCTCACGCAAGACTCTCCTCTTCGTGTCTTCTCGCTGATGGACTCAAGCTTCTTGTTTCTTCCTCCAAATGCCCAAGTAACAGATGGTTGCTTCAAAGATCACAATTGCTTGCTCAAGATGATGGAACAACAGATCGCACACACACAAGCACAAGCACAACGTGGAGAACTTCGTTACTGAGACTTGATCGCCACCAAGCCTTAAGTCCCAGCTCTCTGATCACCAGGTCACCGCCATCTCACTGCAGCCTCCAGTGCTCATCTACAACACCCAGCCTACCACTGAGCTCACCTGGACTCCCTGAGCTTCCCTCAGACTAGCTCCAGTCAGCAGCCAGTGCCCGTTGCAACCTGAGATGGCAAATAGACAAACCTGCTCCAAGGAAAGGCCTCCATTGACTCTCCTTGAGTGTTTGAATCCATCCCTGTCACCTGCACACTCAATCAGAGGTTTAGCAAATGAAATCAAACTTATATCAGTAATAGCAGAGAAGATCACAATGGCATCAGTAGCGTATCAGTGAAAGCAGGCGCGATCAGAGCGTCTGACAGCGCGTTTGAATTAAAGTAATCGGTCACCGGACTGATCAGGACTATCCCAGACCGATCAGGCTCCAACCTGATCGGTCCCCAGTGAGAAACTTGGGATCGCAAGCTCGTATGATCGGTCACCCTGACCGGTCACCAGATTGGTCACCAAACCGATCCGGAAATCAGCTTGCCGCAATCCCGCCTGAAATACACTGGCTGATCGGTCACCAGACCAATCAGGATGATCCCAGACCGATCAGGCTCCAGCCTGATCGGTCAGGGTATGAAACCTCGCGACAGTTGATCATTCAGATTGATCGGCACGGTTTCTCCCTGATCGGTCCCCAGACCGATCAGGAGCTGATCAGTAGGTTTGCCAAAGTTACTAGAAGCTCCCTGATCGGTCACCAGACCGATCAGACATCTCTGGATCGGTCACCAGACCGATCCAAGAGGGAACTTCGTGCCAACTTCCCTGATCGGTCACCAGACCGATCCGGGCAAGGCCAAACTCTAAGTCAAGAGAACCAGCCTCCGACCCATCTCCGACTCGTGCTTGATCCCTCGGACCAAGACTCCATGCCCAGCTTCACTCACTGGGACTTCAACCTAGCCCTCCAAGCTAGGACCTGGCCCTCCAAGCCGGGATTTCATCAACCTAGCCCTCCAAGCTAGGACCTAGCCCTCCAAGCCGGGATTTCACACACCTAATCCTCCAGGTTAGGACTTTTCCACACCTAGCCCTCCAAGCTAGAATTTTTCCACACCTAACCCTCCAGGTTAGGATTTTCCAACACCTAGCCCTCCAAGCTAGAATTTTTCCACACCTAACCCTCCAGGTTAGGATTTTCCAACACCTAGCCCTCCAAGCTAGGATTTTTCCACACCAAACCCTCCAGGTTAGGATTTTCCAACACCTAGCCCTCCAAGCTAGGATTTCATCTAACCTAGTCCCACTAGGTATGTCTAGTCCACGACCAGGACTTAATCATAATCATAATCATCAACCTAAACTAAAATCGGTGTCAACACCAAAACAACAATCAGGGTCAGACTGCATCAACAATCTCCCCCTTTTTGTTGTTTGACAACCCGACTTTAAGTTTAGGGATTTGAAATCAATATTCTCAAATTTCAGAATCATAGGGGAATCAGGATCCTCCCCTTACAACCATTACACTCATAATCGTCCTGAACTTAACCAACCTCACTCTCCCCCTTTGTCAAACACCGAAAATGGTGTAGACGGGTTGTTAAGTTTAAACATACTCCCCCTCAACCCTAGGGGTGTACCAAAACAACAAAAGATTTGATATGATTTTGAAAACATATGAAATACATATGATAAATGTAATTCATGGCAAAACAAACATATGTATCATATGAACATGGTAGACATAAGCATGATCATAGCAACGCATATGAAGGCATACATGATGATTGCAATAAAATAGCATCGCATAACAAGGCATAATGTCAAATGAACAGAGCATAAGCAAAATCTAGTCAAAGAGCATAGCCTGAAAAGTCAAGTGCATCATACAACAAAATCAGACACAAAGTTAGATGCATATCAATGCATCAAAGTCAACATCAAGCCATAACAGCCGAATAGCCAGGACGGATAGCTCCGTCAAATAGTCAAACACCACAAAGTAACAGCAGAGTACAATCAATCGTCAGCGGGTGGGTCAGCATCCTGCATAGGGTCATCCATCGTGTCATCATCAGGAACAACAGACCCTAGTGCAGCACTGGCAGAGGGCACACCTCCAGGGAATGTGTGATGGCTCCACTCCTCATACCACGTCTGCTGCAGAGTACGAACTCCCGAGACATCAGACTCCACCGCAGTCAGTCTGCGATCGAAGGAGCGAAACTCCGAGTGGACCTCCTCTCCCCAGAGCTCTGAGACATGGAAATCATGCTGCATAGTGGGCTCCAGCTCGGACACCTGCCAGCGGATGTCTGGATCCGACTCATAATCATAGTCAGCAGCAGCAGCAGCGGGAGCCTCCTGATGTGCACCATCAGCTGGTGCCTGAAAGTGTGCGCCCCTAGGAAGCTCGCCAAGACCCCTCCCATCCTTCCATACAAGAGTTTGATCGTCCGGCCCAACAGCAATACCAGATTTGACAAATGCGTGTTTGCCCAATCGGCAATCCTATCTGACCATGGGCACTGTCCTGCCCTTAATCACATCAATACCTACTGACATAAGCTAGTCAGTGATGACATGACCAAACGGCATATAGACAGTGTGACGACTGGGCTCATGATAGGAAATGATGGACTGAAAGATGCTCTCAATAATGTCAAAGTCAAGACGGCAATGCATGTCATAGAGCATCAAGCAGTGGTAGGGTCGGATCTCGGTCAAGGGTTTTGAAGTGATCGGTAGCATACAGTTGGCGATTATTTTGAAGAGTACGTAATCAGTAGGAGAAAGTCGAAGGGCCGCAAAAGACGGAAAATCAGGCCCTAACTCATCAAGACCAGTCGGTCGAGGATGTCCGAAGAAGTGCTGGTAAATGCTATCAGGGGGCACGTCCGCAAAGGGAGGCAGCAAGGGGTCAGGAAGCTCAGGGTAGATAGAATAATAGTTTGGCGATCGACGAGCACCAAGATACTCTGCCAGGATGTCATAAGAAAAATCAAAGTCCCTCTTGGCGACACGAGTGGTAAACTCAAAGCCACCTTGAGGACCTTGTTGTAGGTTATTGTAGAACTCGGAAACAAGGTCATAGTTTATCGTCCACTCCAGGGAGAGGAGAAAGCCAAGGTTGTAGAAGGTGACTATCTCCATGATGGAGGGACAGTGCTCGGATATAAAGGGAACATCAATTGATCGGCAAGAGAGCAGCTTAAAAGTTCTGGATTGAAAAGCCTGCTCACGGGCAGCATTGGGAAAACGAGAACTTGAAGAAGGCTGAGGCCTTCGAGAGGGCGCAGAAGAAGAAGGGGCTTTGCGCTTTGCGCTGCCCTCCACTGGTTCTTTTCCCTTGGACGATTTTCTAAAAGTTTGAAGAATTGATCATGGTAATACATTTGATCAAGATCAGATATCGATAGGATCATGACACAATTGAATCATTGAGTTAATTTAATGATCAAGAATAGGTTCAATCAGTAGGTTTAAGGATCAAAGTAAGGTCACGGCATGAAATGAGATTGAGTAAACCATGATACAATGAATTGGAATGTGAGGTTTTTTAAGACATTGATCAAATGAATCATAATAGAAAATGATCAAATGAAGGTAGGTTTAATCAATATGATCCAATGCAAGGAAAGGAAAGTCACGGCAAGAGTAGGGTCACGGTAATGGCACACACAACACAAAAGACAATTTATGATTAGCATAACCTCATAATCTATGAACTGATCTGTAAGGAAAACTAATAGAAATGCTTACTTAGGTGCCATTTTCGAGTTGGTTGGAGAAAATCCTGAAGGCTCGAAGAAGGACTCGCGCAGGGGAAAGGTCACGGTGCAAGAAATGTGCTCAAGACCTTGAGTAAGAAAGAAACTTGCATAAGACAAGGAAGGGCTCGCAGGAAACCTTGGCAGGATCACCCTCGCACAGAAGCTCGCACGCAAGAGGAGGAGAGGAAGACGATCGCACGCACAAAAGGTGAGAGTTTCGGCGCTAGGGCTTGGGAAGAAAGGGTTTAGGAGGAATTAATCGGTTGGTGGATCGGTCCACCAATCACAATTTAATGCGATTGAATGGATCACCGTTCGATCTGGAAGTGCCCAGACCGATCAGGCTCCGGCCTGATCGGACTGGCCTGGTCCTGATCGGTCGGGGTGACCGATCAGGCAGGCTCCTGATCGATCGGCTGATCGATCAGGAAGCGAACAGAAGGTTTGGAGGTTTTCCTGTAAGCCCCCTGATCAGTCTGTGGACCGATCACGACAGGGTGCCAGATCGGTCCGGGGACCGATCCAGGCCTACACAGAATGTTTGGTTAAGTTTTCGCGAAATGTTCTGTGACCTCTCTGATCGGACTGTGAACCGATCACCACAGAGGGGTCCAGATCGGTCCGGCGATCGATCAGCCATACGCCTGATCGGTCCGGTGACCGATCAGCCATACGCCTGATCGGTCCGGTGACCGATCAGGCTTCCTGAATTTTCTTGATACGATCTGAAACTTTCAGTTTCAGACTTCCAAGTGATTCCAGACAAGATCTGATGAGAGTTGTCGATCTTGAAAGTGATCCCTTGACTATAATTGATCCCTAAACAAGGATCAAAGGCCCTTATGAGTCTAATAATCACCTTGCTCCACCCAAGTGGAGTCAAATTCAATCAAATCCATTCAAGCAATTTCAAGCAAGTTTGTACCAAATTCAAGTTTCCAATCAAGTTTCCTTGATTGGAATGCCCAAGTATGATCATGGAGCCAAGTACACATGTGTTATGCATTGGTTTTGTTAAATACTGGAAATTTAAGGGTTAAAAAGGAAAAATCCGAAAAGTAGGGACCAAGTTGTGAATAGCAAAATTAGTGGGCTTATTTGTAAAATGCCAAAACTTAATAAAAACCCTACCGTTTCCTCCCAAGAAGCAGTTTTTCCGATTCAGTTCTTTTCCTCAACGCCGCACAAAGAGCAGTTGCTCGCCCGACGCCACAGTCGCTCGCCGTCGTCGAGACTCGACGCCACAGCCGCTCGCCGCCGCCGAGACCCCTTCCTCCCCTTTCCCTTCTTCTTCTCCGGCGTGCACGCAAGAGGCGCCGAGCGCCCCTCTCCTGGACGCGCTGCCGTCCTCACACAAGCAAGCGACGCCGAGCCCTGATTCTTCTTCTCCTTGCTTGTCGGCGCCCGTAGGGTAAGAGTTTTGCTAGGTGATCTTGCTATATTATTTACGGATGAAGGTTGATAGTGCATATGTTCTAATTTGGGGTAATTTTGTTCTGTTGCGTATGGGTTGCGAATTCTATCTATGTGCGAATTTTTGCCTTGGTTCTGTGAGGGGCGTAGTTATGGGATTCTTTGATAGGTTGTGTTTATGGTATAGTTGCCGTGAGTTACAAAGGGGGGGATGTTCCAAATTTAATGGTTGGTTTAGATGTTAAGGTGTATTGGGATACAGATTTCAATGCTGGGCTTATCTCCTTAACTTGTTCCAATTCAAGTATAATAGGGAAGGTCTATGAATCTAGTTGTTGATGTGAAGTTGTATGGGTATTGTAATTGTTTTGAGATAGATTCAATTGATTGAGAGATGTTTGGTGCCGTGTGATACTTTGTTGGATTAACTATTAAATGGTGTGGTATCAATTAGTATGTGATGCTCTTACCGAGAGCTATATTGGAAGGTTTGATTTTTGTCGGAAATCTAAACCATTAATTTGGATTGTAGCTAGATTTAGCTAGTTATCATTTAGCAAAGTAACTAAACTTTGTCCTCGATACAGGACTCTGATTGCGGTTTGGTTTTCTAGACTGGAGGTTTCTCTCAGAGGTTATTTCGGTCACGTTATACATAAAAGGCGGGTATTTCTCTTTTGTACTCGAGTAGTTCTTTTACCTTAAAGCATGGCTAGTTTATGTCTTATAGATTACTTGACCTTGTTCTTTGTCGTTATTTAAACATCGCCGTTGAGACTTATTCTTCGTTGATCTTTGAGTATTCCTAAATTCGTATCTGTACAGTCCTCGGTTGGTTTTCTATTCTGTAAAGTGCCGTTTGTACGCGAGCACTTAGAAGTCCATTAAACACAGATAGGTTTATTTGACATTAGAAATACCCTACCTAGTAGTGTAGGTGCATAACCGTTGGTTTTTCGATTTCTGGATGGTTGTATCGATGCATGTTTTACTTGTTGGATTTTTATTGCATCGTGGTTTCTCCGGTTGTTCGTGCATCGTATATCATGCACCATACTTGCACGTTGCATACTAACGACTGTTAGGCTTACATTTAGTTAAGCCGTCGTTAGTCATATTGTTGCTCGATTCACTCAACCACTTGTTATCGTGGTAGTTATTAGAGTGCGAGTGTTTGTCCTGTTATGCCTAACAGTGACACCCTCACCGTTATTTTTAGAGGGATGAGTTGTTGGTAGCTCACCCTCACCGTTGTTTGTTTTTGAGGGATATTTTGTAGCTGTGATAGCTCCCCCTAGGTATAGGGGTCTGGAGTGTAGACTCCCCAGCATCCTGTCCACTCAACCACGCCTTATGTGGTATTTATTGTTGTATGTGATATTATTATTGTTGTTGGAGTGGTACAGTTGTCACAGCCCTACCCACTCGGTCGCACAGATGGGATGTGTTGACGGCTTGACTGGCGTCAGGGGTGACACATGTCATTGCATCATGTGCATATGTATTTCTTTTATGCATTTACTTGTGTTTGATACACTTATATGAGCTATGATTGTTGCACATGTTTGACATGCATGTCTATCTTGATATTATTGTTGTTGAGTTGTTCTATACCTGCTTAGTCGTTATTCGGTTTTATACCATGTCGTATTATTTTGGTTATGCATGATTAGGTAAATCTGATATTTCTTATGGACTGTACCTTTTGATTCTCTACTTCGTTATCTTATTTATGTCATGCTTATTGTCTACTCATATACCCGCAAAGTCCGCCCGGACTCACCACCCCTGCTTTCCTTTTTGTTGTTTCAGATAGTAGGTAGCGGTATTGCTTGGAGCCAGGAGATGATNGCACTGCAACCAACTAAATGGAGGGTAAGATCCACACACACAGTCACAAATAGTTGGGGCAAACCCAGTTTGAATATGATGATGATGATGAAGATGAAAAAATGAGACAATTGGGCGTAAATGTATAAACTGTTAGAAATAAGTGACTGATGTATGTGTTTGCTCAAGATGACATAACAATTGGAGCAATCAAGTGAAAAAAAAACACTCAATTCAGATTATTGAACAACACCTTCCGACGAAATCCAAATCAAATTTCATCTGGTTTGGCTAAGACATATGAAGATGGAAGTAAAGAAATTGAAAGAATTCCTGTTAGATCAAAAGAAGCCAGTCCAGTTTGCTACAAACACGACCTACAAGGAACCTGAGGTTTATGAAAATTGACCTAGCTAATCAAATCTGATTTATAATTCAGTGAGATAGATATGATGTTATTATAATTTCCTTTGATAGCTTACAGGAGTTTACCAACAATCACAGGGTTTGGTCAACCAATCTATTATTACACCAAGAAAATTGATGCATTTGCACCATTCTCTATTAGCAAACAGGATTTATCAAATCCATTAGCCAACAATAACATGGTTACCCGAAAAATTGTATTTTTTTAGAATATATGCAATCCCTAAAACACTTGGAAAATGCTTAATGTAAGATTTCGATATCAAGTTACAGCAACAATATAACTCAAAAAGGGTCATGTAAATAAAATGAAATATAAAGATGACATTGATGTACTTGTCAAGTAGAAAACTATTGACTCACAAACTAGCCAAAACGCTATTTGCCAGCACAACTACTTTGTTGAATATACAGAAATATAAATGGGCATAGCTGAAGTGATTCACCTCCAATGGATCTGAATCCACTTGGACCATATTTGTAGTTTTTTTCTCATCATCAGATGAGCTAGTTGCTGGATTAAGAGAACCGTCCTCAACTTGTTTTTTATGATGCGTATTAAGTAAATCACCATGATTTTCTCGGAATAGATGAGAAGTTGTTTCTCGAGCAAACTTGGTGACGAGAGAAAATTTCTCCAGGACTTGAATTGAGATATCTCGAGCAGATCATGAGACTTTTTTGGTCGCCCTCTATACTCAGAAATACTGGAAGAAATGCCACCATTGGTATTTCCATTTTCTATCTTTGATCATCAAGCGAGGAAAATGAATCGCTTGGTTTGTGCAAGGATGCTCTATTGGCAACAGAGATAACCCTTGGAAGTTCTAGAGATGATAGAGTTCTCTGTAAAAACCAGCAGTGATATATATAAAGCTCACAAAAGTATAGATGTTCACTTCAGCAAAGTAAATCTTCAATAACATTAGTCATGCAACATCATTTTAACTTAGGGTGGGAAGATAATCAAATTGTAGGAGATTGAAATTGTCTCTTATGAGAACAAGATAATTAGAGATTTAAAAAAAGTGATAAAGAGAGTATACATAATTAGCTACAAGGAAAGAAAATTTTCTTAGATAATGAATAATTGTTCAGATGGCTAAGACTTGCCAAAAAAACAATCAAATAGACTAACCTAAAATAAGAAATAAAAAAAGGGAAAAATCCATTCAAAATGGAGTGGAGGTTTCTTAATTAGATATATCCAAGTAATGCAGCTTAAGTGGGTCAGACCAATATTGCTCCATTACAAGAATGATACGAATAGTAACAATTTCTAAGTCATAACTCTTAAGATAAAAAAAAAAAACTTACGGATATAATGACTAGCAAAATCAAGGAATTTATCAAAAATATAAGCAATTAATTTAGTAGTTTGACAGCCGGACAAACCTGAAGGGGGTCCTGAAAATCATTAACAAGAAAAACATTTGCATCACCAACAGACCTGAAAATTGCATCCGCACCATAAGCTAAGTAGAAAACAAGTTACCCAACAGTAGCATGCATAAAATTACATTGTAGGTCATATTTCAAATGTAACTTGCATAGTATTGTGAATGATATAAGTGAATATCTGTTTTCTATTCTTTCACAGTTACAAGCAATGCTTTATCAGAACTGAAGATGTATAATAGTCACAAGATAAAGGTGTTTGTTCAACTCTTTTGATAAATACATCAAAGTACTTACATAAACCAGTTGTTGCAATGCAACTCATGAAAGGAAAGAACAGGCAAAACATTAGCTAACAGTACATTTATAACACACAAGTACTTTATCTAAACAAAGATCTAACAGCAAATACTATTTGTGGTTAATTGCAATTTTTTTCTGTGCTTAGTTCCCATGCGTCTTTCTTTAAGGAAATCACTAAGCACACTTCATTGCTTCAATAAAAGGAAGAATTATGTGTCTTTCATTGTTCATAATTAGTATTAAGTCACTATAGTTAGTTACTACCGAAAAAGAAAAGATAAAGATTAAAGAGAAGAAAAAATTATGGTAATCAAGTAAGAAATAAAAAAAAAACAACCAACCTCACGATAAAAACATGACGCTTCAGAGTAGCAAGAAATTCACGCGCCCCGCCATTGTAGAAGTAAAAAGGTGGATATGCAAGCCCTGCAAATGTGCAGTCGCGATAAATCGAACACTTAAATAACTTTGTGTAGAATAAGGTAAGGTGTTTTTATCAATGCAAGAAAAAAGTTACGTCCATAATCACAGATTAACGAAAATAACGTAGGTAACAAATTCACCTGATGAAAGAACCACGATTATATATTGCCAGCCAAGACCTGGAGTGTGCCTTCGAATGGAATGTACATCACTAAGGGGAAGTGACTTAACGGTGTACAGATTCCGACCTACATGGCAGTATAGCATAGAGCTTAAGTGCGCAGAAAAAATACAACTACATCTTCCATTTTTCAGTGGAAACAACAACTAAACTCACCTTTGTCCTTGGATATAGAGCTTGAACCTTGCCGCAAAGAGTCATCCTCCGCATCTGTGCTTGGCTTATAAGGTATCCACGACTAAAACGGATATGCCAACGAAAATTAAAACAACAAAATTAAAAGTAACAACAAGCATCCACGCAATAAAAAGCCGCAATTCAGTAAAGAGAACGGAGTGTTACTAGGAACAAGGAGGACCCTTGTTTGAAAGACGCAAGCGCCCGCTGATACGCTCTGAGGCGTACTGGGTGGGGTGGATTGCGACGTTGTCTTTCGAATAAACGACCTCTAATGGCCCAGACTCACTGGTGATGCTCTTCCCCGAAGCACTCCTTATAATCCTCGAAGAACCCTAAATCCACCCAAAAAAAGTAAGAAAGAAGACATCAAACAAGAACAGTATAACAGAAACAACAAACAATGGGCGGAAGATCGATCGGGCGATTCGTACAGCGTGTCGGGAAGCGGCGGCATAATCCGAATCGTCGGAGAGATCATGAAGCTCCGTTTCATGCATAGCGATCGACGCGAGGGAGAAGAGAACGGATGTGTAGAGAGAAGAGTAGAGCAAGCTGAGGATTAATACGAGAATTTCTTAGGGACGAAGGAGAAGGGTTTTTACAAAATGCCTCCTTAAAATTTCAATATTGTCAATGAGTCCAGGAAGTATTGTTAACTTAATGAAGAATTTAAATAAATAAATAAATAATAAAAATTTTAAATTAGAAAATTAGAAATTTATATCTACTACCTATTCTAAAATATTATTATTGAGTTAAATATTATATTTTAAAGTTCATTAGATACTCATAAAAATCTAACAGTATTATCGTACTAAATTTTAATTAAAACTCAATTGTATTACCTTTTCATTCTTAATATATAAAGTTAAAGGATACTAATTATGACCAATTTTAATTTTTTTTATTATTGAAGAAACTCAGAAATATATTTAGTTTCCATTAAGATTTTATCATACAATTGTTATCCTATTTTCATTTTGAATCACGAAGGAGATAAATCACGGAGTACTAATTCGGATATTATGGCTAGCGCATGGAGAGGATAAGTATACTGACTTTGTCAAGATTTAATTCTCAAATCTTTTGATGATAATATTTATCCATATATTAACTATCAATCCATACATCCATTCAGTTTAATTGAAAGATGGATATGCACCGATGTGGTACGATAGTAAATCACTCAAATGAATTCAATAAAAAGATCAAAATTTAAATTCAAATAGAAATAAAATAAATAAATATTTTAGAAATTGATCTCATAGCACGAGCAGCCACACAGGACAGGCCCCGCGGTGCCGCCTCGCTCAGCCTTTTCACGACTAACAAGTTTGTTTTAATTTTGAAGGATCCATCCGTTCTTATAAAATTTTTTAATAAATCGTCAGGATAAATCATAATGTGCTCAGGACGAATGATTCAGAAATCTAACATCCCAGGATTCACGTCTCATTTAAAAAAAAATCCTACAAAATACGTCGTAATTAAAAATCAAATAACGGATATTTAGGATGACAACTAATCACTCTTCCGCTGTACTATAGTCCCGAGAGCCAAAAAAAAAAAATGATTAACGAAGATTTTCCAACCTCGGGCCACTGGTTCGGTCCTACGGAAGTTTTTCATCGGTTGCAAGGTAAATCGGGAAGTGTTCGTAGTGGACGGTCCAGAAACCTAACATCCCAGAATTTGAGTTCCATTTGAAAAAAAAATTCTTTTAAAATACGTCATAATCTAGAATGGAACCGTGAATGAATACCTGAGATGACACCTCTCGCTCTACCTCCTCGCGCAGTGCCCCCTTAGCCACTGCCACTCGTGAGCTACAGTAATCACTCGTGGATCATTTTTTTGATTTATTTTTCATCTGCTCAATTAGGGCAGAGAGTCATTCTTTTCGGTCCGTTATTTGATAATAAATAAACACTGCAAGGATGAGTAATTCATCATTCCTCAAGAAATAAACAGTGTAAAACTTGAACTTTCCTAAGTTTTGAAATCCATCCTTCCGTATAAACAGAGCATAAATGTGCAGGAAAAGATGGTTTGCATCCAATATTCATTGGGCAAAATCCAACACTTCAAAAAAGAAAGAACAAACACATCAAAAACATCTAATTGTACATCACAACTACTTGATCCCAATCTTGAACTCTCTCAGATAACATCTTCAAAATCGTGGATCGGATCCATTCAGATTTGATGTCGAGGCAAACTAGTCTAAGGTTATTGAAACTTTTATAGGACTCAACTTGATGACAATCTCTCCAATCTTCAAATTTAGTAAAAGATGGTCCCTGAAACTCAAATAACAACAACAAGAGATTAATCAAATAAGATTGAGATATAATCGCTGCTCAAGGAATTATAAAACGTAAACAAACCTTTCCATTAACAAAATAAATGATGCATACATTTACTATTATTAAATGTGAGACACAACTCTTAAAAGAATTTATCTAAACCAATAATTGTTTGATCTAGTAGTATGCAAGTTCCATGTAGTGTGAGACCCCTCCTTTTTAAGACCAAAATAAGAACAATAAATTTTTTCATGGGGTTAAGATTACTTGGGTGAAAAGACAAGAGAGAGAAGGAAAAAAAATGAGATAAAGTGACACAAAAATACACATGAATGACTCACACTCTATGTACAATTTTGCTTCTTGCCACCTCTTTGAAATTAGATGGTTGATCTAGTAGAATTGAAACTAGAAGCATGTTCAACACCTTGTATTGAAGCACAATGAATACACTAATTTTATTTATTTATCATATAATAAAATACTTTATCTTATCCATTATGGTGAATTGTAATTGTTGTTTTTGAAAGGGGCTAAAAGCTATTGATGGTGGAGAGCTAATATGTTTGTAATGTTCGTTTAAAAAGAGTTATATGGATAGGATTTTATAACTCACCACTCTCGGTCTTGCATGAAATATAGTTTACAATAGGGGAGCATATAAATCATCCCGTCTCATTGTCATCCCTACATGGCTAATGCTTTGAGAGAATATAATACTCCATTGTCATCCCTACTTGGCTAATGCTTTTTGTCATCTCTACTTGGCTCTAAGAAAAAATACCGCAAGGGGAGATCCTCTTCCTCTTAGAGAAGTTCCTTCGAACATCTTCTAGATGGATTTTAATTTATGAAATTTTATTTATAGTCAAATATCTACTCAAACCTAAGATCTAATTTCTCATTGTTCTCTAACAACATTAGATGAAAATGCTAAGGATACATTTTAGGAGATTAACAAGAGTTACAAGTGGACATCGCCCTATTCTTCATCAATTAAATATTGCCATAGTTAATTGCTCATTCATTATAAATAATATTTTTAAAATTGAACCTACAATGGAATTGGTGGCCCCTTCAATTCTTCCATTGAAACTAGTCAATCTTCAGTTCAACCGTAACTTCTTTTCGTTAATTCAACAAGACTGATTTCCAATCAAAATCTGATTTAACAAGCTGAACAGGATGGATTCAAAAACAATAAATGTCGATGTATGATCTATCTATTTTGTATGGTAATGTCAGCAAGCATACTAGTTATGAAAATTCTTCTTTCATAAATACAAAAAATTATTCTAAAAGGCATCTCTAATGTCCCAAAAGGATTATGATGAAATATACTACATGAAAAAAAAAAAATTTCCTTGGTCAATATACAAACAACTTTCTTCTTTTTTTTTTTTTTGACGAAACTTAATCCTATTTTTTCTATTGTTTTCTAAACTCAAAAAACATACAAAAAGTTTCCTATTTTAATACTGATCCCGGCCTTGCCTACGGGTATGGCCATAGGCCGGGTCCATTGACTAGCCTGGCGCCAAGAAGGCCTAGTAAACAGGTCAACCGCCAGATCAGCGGGTAGGTCCCCACGTCCGTAAACCCCTCCAAAGGAAGGAGGGGGGATAGGGTCTATCAGACCATCGACGAGGGTGACCGGGCCACCTTTTAGCCAGCCGACCAGATAAATGCCTAGTTGCCCATACTAGCTTATCCCGACCTGGAGAAGGGTTCGACACCACCAGCAGGTAGCTATCCACACTTCCTCTCTCTGCGGCCATCACTCGGAGTGGATGTCCAACTCGAGTCAGATTCTTCTCATGATAACCCCCGACCCAGGGCGTACCCTGCGCGCGCTCTCTCTCTCTACCAGTCGGACGCGTGGCGGCCCACGTTCCCTGCTCCTTACCCGACTCGGTTCCCAGCACTCGGACCCGATAGTCGGCGCTCGGGGTACGGGTCGTCCCGCCCTTACTCCCCCGCACATCTTACATCCAGAGTACGACCTTGTTAACGGGGTTCCTCATCCCTTATCCTCCTTTGACACCTCTGCGCGGCTAATCCGCCCATCTAGTACCCTCGTACTGCACACTCAGTACTCTCGTACTGCTCGAGCACCCCGCGCCATGCCGCGTTGTTCCACAGTGCTCCATACAGGCTGACAGCCACCACGCTCTTGTCTCGTCAATATGAACAAGGGTTGTCAGCTCCCCTGGTTATATAAGCTTGGCACTCCCTCTACCGCAAGTACACACGCACGAGTTCTCGCATCTCTTGTCTCGTTTCAATTCAGTTTCCACTCATTTGCCCTCGGAGACTGACTTGATCGTCGGAGTGCCTGACTGGGGATTTCCCCGGCGGGTTCGCTGACGGTCTCTGTTTTGCAGGGACGTGGCATGGCACGGTCGGCAACTGGCCACCTCATCGGCTCGGGGTACCCGGGAGGCCCGTCTGGCGCATGGGACTGCCACTCCACTTCACGATAGGATCAAATTTAGCGCTAGAAGGAGGGCATACCAGCAGCCTGATCAGAAGTGGAAACGGGAGATCCATCTGGGTTTCGACGGTTAGCGTTCCCTGGGAATGCGAGCTTTTCTTCATCCGGCTTCAGATAAGTCATTAAGGCACTGAAGGCCTTACAATGGACCCCCTGAGGGCATTATTTGACTCACCCTTTTTCTAGCAAGGCGGAAAGGGCCAGGCGGATAAGGGAAAGGATGTATGCTACGTTTTCAGCACATCTGATATCTGGCCTTCTGGATGCACATCATATGTTCTATGCATCTCTATGGTTCGCCTTCTGATATGGCCTATCTGCGCACCACGTATTTGGAAATCTGGATATATTTTATATACTCGCCGCGTGGCGGAACATTGGGTCTTCTGGATATATCTCGACTATTTAAATGTGCCCTACATGGATGGTTTTCTGGAAAAGCAGCCCTTGCTTCATTAGCCTCGGCGAGGCTCTCAGGCAGCGCGTGGCGGCCCACGCTCCCTGGGATGCCCTCGACCTGGAAGCCTCGGCGAGGCTCTCAGGCGGCGCGTGACGGCCCACGCTCCCTGGGATGCCCTCGACCGGGAAACCTCGGCGAGGCTCTCAGGCGGCGCGTGGCGGCCCACGCTCCTCGAGATGCCCTCGACCGGGAAGCCTCGGCGAGGCTCTCAGGCGGCGCGTGGCGGCCCACGCTCCCTGGGATGCCCTCGATCGGGAAGCCTCGGCGAGGCTCTCAGGCGGCGCGTGGCAGCCCACTCTCCCTGAGATGCCCTCGACCGGGAAGCCTCGGCGAGTCTCTCAGGCGGCGCGTGGCGGCCCACGCTCCCTGGGATGCCCTCGACCGGGAAGCCTCGGCGAGGCTTTCAGGCGGCACGTGGTGGTCCCCGTTCCCTGGAATGCCTTGGGCCGACCTTATTCTTGCTTCACGCAAGCCCTTCCCTCGGATCGGCTCTCGGTCAGACGCATGGCGGTCCATGCTGCCCGAGAGGTCGCCCGACCGAGCGGCCTTATTCTTGCTTCACGCAAGCCCTTCCCTCGGATCGGCTCTCGGTCAAACGCATGGCGGTCCATGCTGCCCGAGAGGTCGCCCGACCGAGCGGCTTTATTCTTGCTTCACGCAAGCCCTTCCCTCGGATCGGCTCTCGTTCAGACGCATGGCGGTCCATGCTGCCTGAGAGGTCGCCCGACCGAGCGGCCTTATTCTTGCTTCACGCAAGCCCTTCCCTCGATCGGCTCTCGGTCAGACGCATGGCGGTCCATGCTGCCCGAGAGGTCGCTCGACCGAGCGGCCTTATTCTTGCTTCACGCAAGCCCTTCCCTCAGATCGGCTCTCGGTCAGACGCATGACGGTCCATGCTGCCTGAGAGGTCGCCCGACCGAGCGGCCTTATTCTTGCTTCACGCAAGCCCTTCCCTCGGATCGGCTCTCGGTCAGACGCATGGCGGTCCATGCTGCCCGAGAGGTCGCCCGACCGAGCGGCCTTCTTCTTGCTTCATGCAAGCCTTTTCCTCGGATATGCTCTCGGACGCATGGCGGTCCATGCTACCCGAGAGGTCACCTGGCCAGATAACCCCGAGGCCGATCTGCGTGAATCCTCTCCCGGGATTGGAATCCCCGCGAACTCCTCGACCAGGGAGCCACACCCTTGAGCTACATCCCCGAATCGACCCCTAAATCGAGGTTGCGAGAACCACTGCTCTCGAAAGCTCTAAGCGAACATACTTATACTCGCCTCTTAATTAGCTATTGGTTCGGCTCTCCATTAGAAGGTGTGACCTCCGCCCGGCGCGCCATCCTAAGCTCACGGGCGGGCCAGGGACGGATAAGCCCCAGCGAACTACGATCCTTTAACTGAGCGCACCTCATTGGGTCCTCGAATGGGCCAAGGGACCAGCTCGAGCTCAAGACGCCCCTACCCTAACCTAGCGGGCGCCGCCTCCCCTGTATGGAGAGAACGGCCGGCCCCATCACCACGCTAGCAACAACTAGGCCCCCGTGCAAATATAAGAAAAAGGAGACAATAAGAGGGAAGAAAGCAGCATCCATGACAAACCATACGACCCTTGCCTACATCAGGTAAGGGAAAGGAGGTTGACCTACAACTACGGAGTAGGCGTCGAAGGTCGCAACGATACTCCACCTGGCGCTTGACCGCGCTCATCACGAGTCATTTGCGCCTTAGCCTTCCGAGCCTCATGGCATTCGCGCCTCCGCAAAAGGCCACTTTGGCAGGCCGCCAATTCCTCCTCTTTGGCCTTCAAGGCGGTGAGCAACGTAGCCGCCGATTGGTTGGCCTCCAGAAGATCTGCCTGGGCCTTGGTCAACTCGGAGCCTGCTCGAAGTTCCCGAGTCCAGGCTCGGTGCTCACTTCGCTCCAAATGAGCTAGCTATTGACGCAATTGAGCATCAGAGGCTCGAGCTGCGCTTAGCTCTGTCAAAACATCTCGAAGCCGCGCCTCAGCATGGGCGGCCTGTCCCCGCAGGGCTGCGTTCTCTAAGCGCAGCATATTCCAGGCTTCCTCATTTGGCGGAGGCCGGGCGCAGCGAAGCTGAGTTTCCAGCGCCTCTCGACGGGACTCCAACTGAAGAATGGACCAGTTCTGGACCGCGAAGGAAACACCCATGTCGTATAGGGCCCCGGTTAACTGCAAAAGAAGCCAAGGGTTAATCAGAAAAGATTGAGCGAGCGGGAGCTATCAGAGAAATATACCCGACAGGCATCCGCAACTAAGCCATCTATGCAGGCGATAAGGTCTTGACGGTCGAAGGACCGAAGACCTTGGTACACGTGGTCACTTAGGGGAGCATGGAGATGAACCACCCTAGCTGAGCCTAGCGGCTCGGGATTCGAGAATTCGTAAGCAGCAGAGGGATCCGCTCGCGAGGGAAGAACAAGATGGATCGGGCGAAGATCCGGGGCCCGGTCAGGAATGGAAGGAGAGGGGGCAACGGACACCCCGCCAGTCGAGCTAACGGAGGTAAGGGGGAGGAGAAGTGACACGACCGCAGGACTGAAGAGACAAGGGCACACGGTGTAGATGCCGAAGAAACAGGAGCCCCGGGCAGAAGGGCAGGGTGAGGTTGGCCCTTTGGCTCGCCGGGAGGAGCAAGTTGAGGCGAAGGGGGCGCGGGTAGGGTGCCCCTGGCATCAAGGGGTGCCTGGACAACCGGCGCCGTCACCGGCGGAGCAGGCGAGCTCGCCGCAACAGAAGGAGAGGGAATCTCCTGAGGAAAGGCGGGCACAACACCAGAGGGAGACGAGCAGTCATGGGAATGATCCGGGTGACGATTGGGCCCCCAGGTGGAAGGATCTGAGGGCAAAAGCTCAATATCAGAATCTAACACCTCCTCCCCTAACGCCTCGCCCTTATCTGTGGATGAGGCGACGGTAGGGTTTGACGCCGGAGAAGGAGAGGCCAGGGTGACTGGCGGAGCGGCATCAGAGGAGACAGGGATAGGCTCCGAAAGCTGGGCGGCCATCGCCGCCCTATATCCGGCCAACCTCTCCTTAGCCTCCGCCATGATGAAACCGCGCATCATCCCGGAAGGAGCACTGAGACACCAAGGGAGACGGTGGGAAGAAAAGGGAGGAAGGCGAAGGAGTACAAAGAAAAGACAGAAGCGATAATAGCCGGGGCCTATATAGGGGACGGAAACTAATCACAGCCGTTGGTAGAAAGGTCGTGGGGGAGGGCCAATCCTACGGCTGGGCAAAGAGGCAGGGGCAAGAAATACGAAGAGACAGTGGAGGATTGGTCTGCCGCCCAAGACAGGAAGGTGATAAGCTGACACCTGAAAGGCCCATAATCGAAGGACTCGTGGCCCTAAGTGAGATGGACGCTAGAAAGATAGAAAGAGTTATCATTAACCTGACGACTCGAGCAGGAAGGAAATAGGGGTAACCAAAACTATCACGGGCCAGCTCCCGCTAATCCCTTGGCTCGAGCCCCGAGCGGACGCGTGGCGGCCCAC
Organism: Boesenbergia rotunda; assembly: GCA_024364735.1. Classification (NCBI taxonomy): domain Eukaryota; kingdom Viridiplantae; phylum Streptophyta; class Magnoliopsida; order Zingiberales; family Zingiberaceae; genus Boesenbergia; species Boesenbergia rotunda. The sequence continues at coordinate 6,768 of JAGFNQ010008756.1, read as the reverse complement.
GCTCCCCGGGTCCTACTCGGCCAGGAGGCCAAAACTATCACGGGCCAGCTCCCGCTAATCCTTTGGCTCGAGCCCCGAGCGGACGCGTGGCGGCCCACGTTCCCCGGGTCCTACTCGGCCAGGAGGCCAAAACTATCACAGGCCAGCTCCCGCTAATCCCTTAGCCCAAGCCCCAAGCGGACATGGGGTGACCCACGCTCCCCGGGTCCCACTCGGCCAAGAGGCCGAAACTTTCGCGGGCTACTTACCTCTAGGTCTCTCCGTCATAAGTTCTGATCAGAGGATCGGATCCTCGTGCTGAGACATAAGCCGGGATCCCACGCGCCCGCCACAAAGACCCAAGACCTTCACAAACAAGAAAGAGGGCATCCGTCCCACGCACGGGAATAGGGCTCATCAATAAGTGGCGCGCCCAGTTTAAAACCCATACATCCATCATAACCAAAAGAGGACACAGCTTAAGCAAGTAAAAGGGGAAGCGACACAGGCGCTTTACAAAAAGCAAGGCGGGACGCCCCTCGGGCGCAAAGAAATAGGATGCGCGGAGACACCCGCCTCACTTGAAGGGTTGGTCGGTCACGTCGGACAGATCCTTGCACAGATCCGGGAGTTGCACTACGTCGGGGGGCAGATCAGGGGGTAAATACCCACCAAGCCTGAGCTGACGAACTATGTTAAGGCCATATTGCATCATCACCTCCATGAACCGACGGGAAATCTCGGCAGCATGGGTCGGATCATTCAGACACGCCAGCCGATGATCCTCTAATCGACCCGCCTCAGCCTCTTTATAGGCGCGCAAATCCGCTAGCTCAGCCTGCAGGGCAGCCCGGGATGCCTCCCGTTCACAAAGTTTCCCTAATTCTGCCTGAGCTGCATCCCAGGCTGGATGGAGGCCCCGCAAATCCTGAAGTTGGTTCCTGAGCGAATCCGTATTTTGCTTCTCAGCTGCTAATAGTGCCTGAAGGGGCAAAATCTCTTCATTAGCCCAGTGGAGGTATGACTTGGCTTGCAGGAGCTCCGTGTCTAACTCGCCTTTGCGCTTGCGATTATGGAGATGGGCTTGCTCAACCTGGATCACCCGTTCTTGCGCGCGGACCACCTCAGCATTGGCAGCAGCAATCTGAGCTTTGGCGATCTCCAGCTCCTCCCGGGTCTGGCGTACCACATCCTGGAGACCGATAACCTCTGCCCTCAAGCCGTTCAATGAATCGTCTTCCGAAAGCAGCTGGGTGTGTCGGAGTCGAGCCTCAAGGTCTGTCGCACGCCTCTCAGCGTGATCCTGGGCCTTGGCATGAGTCAACATGGCTACACTCATGCTGTAGCTTTGGGCCCAAGACTGTAAGAGATTCGGGAACTTGTCAGCAAAAGAAGGAATGAGACACGCCTCGACCAACGGACATGTACCTGGGTAGCTAAGGCCATGAAATCGTCCGCCCCGACAGTGGGGCTCATCGAGCCACTTGCCCGCAAGCCGGCTATGAACCTATCCGAAAGCAGACCATACAGCCGGACATCCCTAGACCGCACGGAGGCAGTGTCGCCCGGCGGGGTCATGCTGAGATGCCAATCCGATAGCGAGGGCGATAGCATATGCAGTAAGCCTGCGCCGGCCGGTCCTTCCTTGCAAGCGGGGGACGCCTCCCTCGAGGGCAACACCGTCAGCGCCATTGGTAGCACAGCAGGAGGGGGTGGCGGTAGCGCCGGGAGGGTGGCAGTCGACGCTTCACCCCTCCGTCTTTTGATGGGCCGACTGGAGGAGGCCCCCAAGGGGTCGGCTGGGGCGGATACCAAGCCAGCGCCCTCAGGTCACCGCAAGGAATGGCTCAGAGGTTCGGGTGTCCTCTGAGCCTGAATGGGGAGGCTCCTTTTCCTCGGCAGAGGAGGCCGGAGAAGGAGAATTGGATGGAGGAGCTTCTTGTTCGGCCAGCAGGGCGGAGCGCCACCCCTGCACGGCCCGCCGCTCCACGGCCTTCACCCGCTCCTCCCTTATCACCGCTCGGAGACGCAGCTCCATTTCCTCAGCATGCCCCAGCCCGAAACCCCCCTCGGGAGCCGCAGGGTACATCATCTCAGCTGGCCAGTAAGCAGAGGTCAAGAAATAGCAAAGGCTAAGTAACAGGGAAAAACCACTTACCTAAGGAGGCAGGGTGGATGAAGGGCACCAGACTAAGGCCAAACGCAGATAGGATGTTCTCGGCCAAAAGCGGCCCGACTGGGTAGTGTCTATCCCTGAATAAGGAAAGGGCGCGCTCGAAGGGATAAAACTTCCGTGGATCCGTGTGATGAGGGGGCATTTGAGGAAAATCCAGCCGGAAGTTAGGTGGCCAGGTCGAGAAAGCTATGGGGCGGATAAAAAAGAACCTCTCCTTCCAACCCTTGCTGGCAGAAGGGAGAGCAGAAAGGAAGAAAGTCCCAGAGCGAGCTTGGAAAACAAACTCGCCCCATTCCTGCTTCTTTAGATAGAAAAAATGGTGGAAAAGTTCGGCATGGGAAGAACAGCGGTACAACAGGAAGAGGATGACGGACCCACAGAGGAGGCGGATGGAGTTGGGGGTCAGTTGAGACAGGTTGATGCGGAGGTAGCGGCATACTAAGGCAATGGAGGGATGAATGGGGAAGCGCAGGCCCGCTTGCAGGTGATCCCTTGAGATGGTAATGTAGTGACTCGGCGGTGTGGCCGGCTGATCCGAAGGAGAAGGCAGTTGGATGTCATGATCAGGCGGAATGTGAAACTCCACCCTAAGGGCCTCGAGGTCGCTATGGGAGAGAACAGACCTCTCCGTGACATACCAGGGATGGGGGTTGCGGGACGAAGAAGCCATGGGGACACGCCGAAGATGTGGAGTTTGGCCCGCGAGAAGAAGCAATGAACACCAAGAAGTAGCCGCAACCCTAGCCGGAGAAAAGAAGACAATGCGCCGGAGTGAAAGATGAGAAGACTTTACGCAGTTATGTAGAGAATGGGGCCACCTGGCGGTGGGCCACGGCAGAGGCGGCGGGCAGCAACTGCCGCTTGAGCAGGCCCAGTGGGGCCCAGGAAACAAAACGCCTCGCACCCAACCTCGTTCCTCGGGGATCCGGGGGGGGGGGGGGGGAATACCTCGGTGATTAGAGAAAGAACGGGGAAGAAACACGTGGAATTCTCCCCGGTTATAAGCAGTAGTGACAAGAAATTCTCAGCCGCTTAGGGATACGGAACCGTCAGCAATTAAAAGAAAGATAGGGTGGCTTTGTCAGCCGACCGGGATCCCCAGGCCTCGACAAGCCCGCATAGAGGCCCTAGACGAGACCAAGACCCCCTGGCGCGCCAGGCTTCCGTGAACCAAAGATGGTCCAGTCAGTCGGATTCGCCGCCTCCTTCGACTAGACTTGAAGGGGACACTTATGATCCCGGTCTTGCCTACGGGTATGGGCATAGGCCGGGTCCACTGGCCAGCCTGGCGCCAAGAAGGCCTGGCAAACAGGTCAACCGCCAGATCAGCGGGTAGGTTCCCACGCTCGTAAACCCCTCCATAGGAAGGAGGGGGGATAGGGTCTATCAGACCATCATCGAGGGTGACCGGGCCACCTTTTAGTCAGCCGACCAGATAAATGCCTAGTTGCCCATACTAGCTTATCCCGACCTGGAGCAGGGTTCGGCACCACCAGCAGGTAGCTATCCACACTTCCTCTCTCTGCGACCATCACTTGGAGTGGATGTCTAATTCGAGTCAGATTCGTCTCATGATAACCCCCGACCCAGGGCGTACCCTGCGCTCTCTCTCTCTCTCTACCAGTCGGACGCGTGGCGGCCCACGCTCCCTGGTCCTTACCCGACTCGGTTCCCAGCACTCGGACCCGCCAGTCGGCGCTCGGGGTACGGGCCGTCCCGCCCTTACTCCCCCGCACATCCTTACATCCAGAGTACGGCCTTGTTAATGGAGTTCCTCATGCCTTATCCTTCTCTGACACCTCTGCGCGGCTAATCCGCCCATCCAGTGCCCTCGTACTGCGCATTCAGTACTCTCATACTGCTCGAGCACCCCGCGCCATGCCGCGTCGTTTCGCAGTACTTCATACGGGCTGACAGCCACCAAGCTCTTGTATGAACAAGGGTTGTCAGCTCCCCCGGTTATATAAGCTTGGCACTCCCTCTACCGCAGGTACACACGCGCGAGTTCTCGCATCTCTTGTCCCGTTTCAATTCCGTCTCCACTCATCTGCCCTCGGAGACTGACTTGATCGTCGGAGTGCTTGATGGGGGATTTCCCCGGCGGGTTCACTGACGGTCTCTGTTTCGCAGGGACGTGGCAAGGCGCGGTCGACAACTGGCCACCTCATCGGCTCGGGGTACCCGGGAGGCCCGTCTGGTCCATGGGACTGCCACCCCACTTCGCGATAGGATTAAATACAAAAAGGGCAGATCGTGGCGTACCTGGTCAGAAGGAATGCTTCGAAGAGATGTGCTTAACTATGTCACAAAGAGACTTAGCTAATGTACAACACCATCGATACTCATAGAAATGAACGGAGAACAGAGATGGCATGCAGGTATGGAACTGCTCCAGACGACATCTGTTTTGTATGCTTAAACGACGTTCAAGTTTCGGACAAATAATACGCGTCTTGCCTCTAGCATCAATCAGAGTTAATTTGCAAGATTTGGTAGCGCAATTCCAATTTCAATATCGTCGTCACTCCAAAGCAGTACATTTAAGAATAGTTCTTCCAGGGCAGAACAGCAAGCGAGCAACCTTGTTATGGACTGCTCCGAGCATGCCCTGATGGATTGAAAGCATGATATGAAATCAATTTCATAATAGAACAACTTACAGTGATCCTTCTTCTCTGGTTCTCCTATGCCTTCTGCTTGCTGTCACGAAGATGTCACCGAGGACACAATTCGAACGATCACCAACCAAAACCCAGCAGTTCGAAGCTCCGATTCCTTCTCTTCCGTCTCTCTTTTGGATTGCAATATGGACGCCAATTTATAGGGAAAAAACGAGGCGTTTCTCTTCTACCTCCATCAATAGAGGTGTTCAATGCCATTGATTGTGAACGTTTCAACGTTCACAATCAAGGCTTGTAACGCCTCGGCTTGTAACGCTAACATCTCTCACTCGTCCAATTCTATCCATATAGGTCATCTAGTCACTAAGACTATGTAAGGAAGTCACAAAGACCATATAGGAGCATTCAACTCATACTTCAGGGAAAATGGTTCGTGCGACAGCAAGCACACTGAGCAATTAATGCTAAGAAAGTTGTTACACTTAACTTAGCTGCTCTATAGAACGAATCAGAGACATCAATAACTTGCCTTTACCCCAGATTAAATATTTACATCCATCTGAACATCTCTAATCCCTCATATGACATCTATGTCAAGAGCATGTTTGTCATCTCAAATCAAAACTCTTATTCACAATCACATTTTTAAGTACTTAACAAAAAAATGTAACTGGTCGACCAGTGAATAAGTATTACAGATGTAAACCAATTTTAATCTTCCTTTTCAGCTAGAATCTATTCATTCTAATCAGTTGCTTTCCTAGTTATGCTCCATAGACCGAATCATCCATAGTCAATAGGACACACACTAAAGTAGCAAACACTGATTAAAACTTCAAGTAGACAGCTAAATAGTCACTTAGGGTAAAATTGAGATTAACTGATAATCTCAAGGGTCTCACATAGTAGAGAAGCAGGGATCCTTTCTCCTACTACCCTTATTGTCGCTACAGCACATGTGGTATGAATCACATGCTACGATGTTTTTCTCTCTACCAAAAAGAGTGCATGTTTTTCTCAAATATCTAACATCGTACAAATTTCGATCTAGACATACCTAACGTCTAATCCGAATTCAACTTATGAATTCCAATCTGGCTTTAAACAGGTTTAGTAAATGGTGGATGCATTTACTTCGATCATTACATAAATGATCTTATCTTGATACAAAATCAAGGCGACCTCAACTTATGAGTATGTCTCTCTTCACAACTACATAAGCTGTCTCATAAGTAATGGTCTTACCTCTATTTATACTCAACAAATAGAGACGATTGTCCATGTGAGTGGACCAATCTCAGCCTGCCAACATGCTCATCGAGACTTTTTTTCAAATGTAACAAATACATTCACACTGAATAGATCATGACATTTCATTTATAAAAATGTAACAAATACATTTACAATGTGTTACATCTTGCGTAGTCCCAAAGACTTCACATGTTCATTAAATGACTCTTTAGTCAATGGCTTAGTAAAAGGATCTGCAAGCATTGCTCGGGTAGGGATGTACTCAAGAATTATCTTTTTCTTGTCAACAATATCCCTTACAAAATTGTATTTAATTTCTATATGCTTGCCTTTGCTGTGATATTTAGGATCCTTGGAAAAAGCTATAGCAGCTTGATTGTCACAACACAATGTAACAGGGCTCCCACTGTCCTCAACAATCTTCAGATGCTTTAGGAACCTTCTCAACCAGACAGCTTCTTGTACAGCCGCTGCACAAGCCACATACTCAGCCTCCATTGTCGACAGTGTTACACAAGCCTGTTTCTTGCTGTTCCATGAAATGACACCTCCATTCAGCATAAAAATATAGCCAGATGTGGATTTTCTGTCGTCAAGGTCCCCTGCCCAATCTGCATCTGCGTAGCCCTTCAAGCTCAACTTTGACCTCGGAAGCAGAGACAATAATCTACCGTTCCTTTGAGATATCTGAATATCCTTTTTACCGCTTTCCAGTGTCTCGATCCTGGGTTTGACTGGAAA
>JAGFNQ010008755.1:0-20773 GCA_024364735.1 Boesenbergia rotunda | reverse complement strand
CTGGTGACCGATCAGGAGGCTCTCTGATCGGTCCGGTGACCGATCACTTTAATTCAAATACGCTGTCAGAAGCTCTGATCGTGACTGTTTTCTCTGTCGATTCTCTGATATATTGTTGATTTCATTTGATATGCATTGCTAAGCCTCTGTTGGAGTGTGCAGGTGATTCAAACACTCAAGAAGGGTCAATGAGAGGCTTTCTTTAGAGCAGGTTTGTTTGTTTCTCCTTCTCAGGTTTCAATGACAACTGAGGCATGGCTGGCGACTGACGGAGGCTCAGCTGGAGAGGGACTTCAGTGGACTGAGTGCTCAGGGAGGTCAGTGGGATCAGGCTGTGCTCAGGGGATGCTGATGGAGCCTGGCGATGAAGCAGAAGCTTAAGAGGAAGATGAGAAGCAGAGGAGGCAAGGAAGAATGAACAGGAAAACAAGCAAGTGTGGCTGTGGGTTTCGCTGTTGTTGTTGTGCTCCTTGTGTAGCTTCTCTCTTGAGCTTTCTTGATACTGTCTTGTGAGAGTTTCCTTCTTGTTGTCTCGTGCACTTAACTTCCATCTTACTGAGGCGATTGTGGAGAGGTTGCTCCACCGAGAAGAAGGCTATTTTTATCCGGTGTTCACCGGGGCTTGATCTGCCGATGATCAAGGGATCGCCCACCTTACGGGCATGCCAAGGAGTAGGGGCAAGTTATCCCCAAACCTTGTAAACGATCCTTGTTAGCGATCTTTGGTTTGTATTCTCTGTTTCTGCATTTCTATTATGTTAGTTTCTCTGCATATGCTTTGTTTCTACTGCTGCTAACTTAAGAGCAGAGAATGATCTCAAAGAGAGCTAAGTTAAAGTGTCTGGCTATATTCACCCCCCCTCTCTAGCCATCCGGGTACCAACAAGTGGTATCAGGGCTTGGGGCTCTACTTCAACGGCTTAACATCCGAGAGCTAACAAAGATGGCCATGGGAAGAGAAGGGTTTAGCACCAGCCGACCTCCACTCTTCGACGGCGCTGATTTTCCATACTGGAGATTGAAGATGGAGTTTTACCTCAAAACCAACCTCAGCATGTTGTTTGCTGTCAAGGAAGGTTTTTCCACTCCTAAAGATGTTGAGGGAAAAGAGATGGACTTCTCAAGTTGGTCAGCAGATCAAATCCGGAGAGGTGAAGCCGATGCGAAAGCGGTGGTAACTTTGCAATGCGGGTTGACCAAGATACCCAATCATCCTGGGTCCACACCTCCTTGGAGATGCTTGCTTAAGATGTTAAAGTATAAGTCTCCATGACCAAGATGACTTGAATACCGCATGTCAAAGGAACATCGCACTTAAGCTGCAGTAAGAACTTCATTGACATATCTATATAGATAACCATATGAAGTCTTACAGCTAGTCACTCCAATGAACTAGTTCCCTTAACTAGCATCCATGTTTATCTCCGGACATCCCAATGTCACCAGCCAGTGAGAATCAGCTGATTAGAGAATAACCCATGCTAGTCTCAACAGAATTGATAGTGTCCGTTTTTATCAATTCATCGACTAGGGATTTTTTTCAATACTTCACATTTGCACATTTAGAGATAATCACTAGTTGTGATCCCATCACAAATTCTCTTACGCTGTGAGTTGTATTGCGGATATTCAGTAGATGAGTTTAAGATACCAATCAAATACACAAACATGTATACTCAAATAGTGAATTATCATTTATTAAAATAAATGTTTACAATCATAAGGCGATTGTCTTAGGACACTTCTCTTATATCACTAACAAACTCCCACTTGGCCTAATGCCAATCGCTACAGTATCCAATACCACAGGCTCTAACATGACCCTCAAACTTGTTTTGAGGCAAGGCCTTAGTTAAAGGATCCGCTAAATTCCTTTCAGTGGGAATTTTCTCAATTTGTATGTCATTCCTACTTATAATCTCTCTGATCAGATGATAGCGGCGAAGCACGTGTTTGGATCGCTGATGAGACCTTGGTTCCTTTGCTTGTGCAATAGCTCCATTGTTGTCGCAGTAAACCGGCACTGCTTCATCAATGGTTGGAAACACGCCAAGTTCGGAGACAAACTTCTTGATCCAGACTGCTTCCTTTGCTGCTTCCGAAGCTGCGATATATTCTGCTTCCGTGGTAGAATCCGCTAAGGTGTCTTGTTTGGAACTTTTCCAACTTACTGCCCCTCCATTCAAAGTAAATACGTATCCAGACTGTGATTTGGAATCATCCTTATCTTTCTGGAAACTGGCATCTGTATACCCACGTATTACCATATCTCCTTCTCTATATATTAGGAACACATCCTTAGTTCTTCTTAAGTACTTAAGGATTGTCTTGACAGCCGCCCAATGATCCATTCCTGGATCCGACTGGTATCTGCTTGTGACACTCAAAGCATATGATACATCGGGCCTAGTACATAACATAGCATACATGATAGCTCCTATCGCGGATGCATAAGGAATCTTATTCATGCAAATCCTCTCGTCTTCTGTGCGCGGACACATAGACTTTGAAAGGTTGATCTCATGCCTGATGGGAAGGTAACCTTTCTTGGATTCCGACATGCTAAACCTTTTTAGCACTCGGTCTATATATGTAGACTGCGAAAGACCAAGCAACCGTTTTGATCTATCTCTATAGATTCTAATCCCAAGGATATAATGTGAGTTCCACATTTAATGTTTCTGATCTCTCTCCCTTTGATGTAGGTAATCAAGATTCGAGGACGAATCCTTTTGAGGAGAGGGGGAATGATGGAGACAAAGGAAGTGAACAAGTTGCCCAACAAGCTAACGATATGGATCATGCTCAACCCACTCTAGAAGTTGTTGATCCATTATGCATCAAAGGGGGCCCAATTACAAGGGCTAAGGCTAAAAAGATGAAAGAAGCACTTAACGTGCTTATTGAAGATGTGAAAGCCAAAGCGACCATTGAAGAAGGTTTGACCAAGAGCAAGTCTTACGGCTTAGTCAACCTAATTCAAGCCTTAGATGAGCTTAATTAGTATCCTTAGTCTCTTGTCTATGTAAGAAGGATATTTTAATTTTGTAGGTTCAATTTAGGCCCAATTTCTAGCTTTATTTGGGTTGTAATGGTGCCAAGAGCTCAATAGGCCTATGTAGTCTATATAGGCCTTTACTAAATGGGCTTCCTTTTGGCCTTTTAGGGTTTTTAGGTCACCCTATAGATATAAATATATGGGGTGGCGGCCACAACATGTAACTTTTGGCTTATTCAATCTACTACATGGTGAGGCTCTCACTTGTTGGTTCTTCATTGAACTAGAACTTATCAAGGCATTCCCTTGTGGCGTTCAAGACTTATCAACCTCCATCCCAAGGTTGTGGCGTCTCTCTTCTTCTTCTTCTATACCAAGGTTCGTGCTTCCTTAAGCATTGGGTCAAGGTTTCTTTCTTCTATTCTCCATCTTTTCGATTTAGACTATCTTTCCCTCTTTCTTCCATTTGTTGTGTGTTCTTGAGACTTATTCTCTTTGGGTTCGCATCATTTCTTCTCCTGCTTAGAATGATTTGATCCCACCAAATAATTGCATAATCCACAAATTCAACGGCAGCGAGTTTTACCTTCTTTTCTTCAGAATAGTTGTGACAATCAAATACTAATTCCACTTTCTTTTCCCACTCCAAATAGGCTTCAGGATCACTTTTGCCTTGAAATGAAGGAATCTTCATCTTGATATTTCCCAAGTTTCTATCCACATGGTCATTCACGAATAGCCTTAACCTTCTTCTCATCAACTGCTATTCCGTTAGCACTAACAATATAACCAAGAAACTCAATTTGATTAGTGCAAAAAGAACATTTTTGAAGGTTAGCATACAACTTTTCATTTCGCAAAACAATTAGAACATTTTGTAAATGTTGTAAATGCTCCTCTAAATTTTTGCTATAAATCAAGATGTCATCAAAATATACTACGACAAAATTTCCAATAAAAGCACGCAAAATGTGGTTCATTAACCTCATGAAAGTACTAGGTGCATTAGTAAGCCCAAAGGGCATTACTAACCATTCGTACAAACCATACCTAGTCTTAAATGCAGTTTTCCATTCGTCTCCCTCACGCATGCGAATTTGATGATAGCCCGACTTCAAATCAATTTTAGAGAAAATGCAAGAGCCATGTAGTTCATCTAGCATATCATCTAATCTAGGAATAGGATGACGATACTTTACCGTGATCTTGTTGATAGCTCTACAATCAACGCACATTCTCCAAGTTCCATCCTTCTTTGGTACTAGCAAAACCGGGACAGCACATGGACTCAAGCTTTCTCGGATGTACCCTTTTTTCATCAACTCCTCAACTTGCCTTTGAAGTTCTTTTATCTCGGCAGGGTTACACCTATAGGCTGGCCGATTAGGAATGGCGGCTCCAGGGATGAAATCAATTTGGTGCTCTATTCCTCTAAGTGGTGGCAGTCCATCAGGAACCTCATCAGGAAATACATCATCAAATTCCTGCAAAAGAGATTTAACAATACTAGGCAAAGTAGGGTTAAGATCGTTAGTGTTAAAATCGGCCTCCTTGTACAAAAGTACAATTATTGGCTGTGAAGCATAAAACGCTCTCTTAACCTCTCTTTCTTTTGCATAAAAGCTCCCTTTTTTCCTCTCTTGCTCTTGAATTTCCTTTCCTCTTTCATTCTTTTTTCCACTCATCTCATCCTCACCTTTTCTTTTTTCACACTCTTTTTCTTTTCCATTCTTTTTCTTTTTCTCATTTTCTTTTTTCTCACACTCTTTTCTTTTTTCACTCTCATTTTTGATCCTCAATTAATCTTCATATACTTGCTTAGGAGTCAATGGTACAAGAGTTACATGTTTACCATGCATCATAAAAGAATACTTATTTTTAAACCCATCATGCATGACCTTCCTATCAAATTGCCATGGTCTACCTAAAAGTAAATGACTCGCATGCATTGGCACTACATCACAAAGTATCTCATCATGATATCTACCAATGGAAAATGAAACCAACACTTGCTTGTTGACCTTGACTTCCCCGCAATCATTCAACCATTGTAGTTTATAAGGTCTAGGATGCTTAGTGGTAGGTAAGCATAATTTTTCAACCAAAATAGTACTAGCAACATTAGTGCAACTTCCCCCATCTATAATCATACTACATACCTTGTCTTTGATGTGGCAACGGGTATGAAATATGTTGTCTCGTTGTTCTTCATTATCTTCTTTCACTTGCACATTTAGAGCACGCCTAGTGACAAGGGCTTCACCTTCAACGGGATACTCTTCATCACTTTCCAATAATGCGGGCAAGACACTATCATCTTCGGACTCACTTTCGGTTTCGATGTCACCATTGTCTTTCAAAATCATAATTCTTTTGTTTGGGCATTGTGATGCGATATGTCCCCTTCCCAAGCACTTAAAGCATTTAATATGTCTATTTCTTGAAGGTTGGAGGGGTTCCTTTCCCTTGACCAATGGAGAGCTTGCATCTTTATTCTTTGAAAAATCGGGCTTTTTCTTTGATTCAACTTTATCATCTCTTTTGTTCCAACTAGATTTCCAAGTTGACGAATGAGAACTTTGCCCCCCATGCTTGTTTGACCCCTTCCTTTTGACTTGTCTTTCAACTTTCATGGACATATGCACCATGTCTTCAAGCTCCACATAATGTTGCAACTCCACTACATTTGCAATTTCTTGATTTAACCCTTGTAAAAATCGTGCCATGGTTGCTTCTCGATCCTCCTCCACATTGGCTCGAATCATTGCAATTTCCATCTCTTTGTGGTATTCCTCCACAGTCTTGGATCCTTGTGTGAGACTTTGTAACCGTTGATACAAATCCCGATAATAATGTGTTGGAATGAATCTCTTTCTCATAATAGTCTTCATCTCCTCCCAACTGCCAACGGGTCTCTCTTTATTTTTTCTTTTGGCCGATTTTTTTTTTCCTCCTCTTTTTTTTTTTTTTTTTTTTTTTGAGCAACAAAGCAAGTAAGGCTTGCTAAGCAAAAGAAAAGAAACAAAAATACGATAGAAACTCAAGAACACAAAGAAAAGGATAACCAAATCGATTTAGAAAAACTAAGGCTCTGATACCAAATGATGCGAACCCAAAGAGAATAAGTCTCAAGAACACACAACAAATGGAAGAAAGAGGGAAAGATAGTCTAAATCGAAAAGATGGAGAATAGAAGAAAGAAACCTTGACCCAATGCTTAAGGAAGCACGAACCTTGGTATAGAAGAAGAAGAAGAGAGACGCCACAACCTTGGGATGGAGGTTGATAAGTCTTGAACGCCACAAGGGAATGCCTTGATAAGTTCTAGTTCAATGAAGAACCAACAAGTGAGAGCCTCACCATGTAGTAGATTGAATAAGCCAAAAGTTACATGTTGTGGCCGCCACCCCATATATTTATAGCTATAGGGTGACCTAAAAACCCTAAAAGGCCAAAAGGAAGCCCATTTAGTAAAGGCCTATATAGACTACATAGGCCTATTGAGCTCTTGGCACCATTACAACCCAAATAAAGCTAGAAATTGGGCCTAAATTGAACCTACAAAATTAAAATATCCTTCTTACATAGACAAGAGACTAAGGATACTAATTAAGCTCATCTAAGGCTTGAATTAGGTTGACTAAGCCGTAAGACTTGCTCTTGGTCAAACCTTCTTCAATGGTCGCATTGGCTTTCACATCTTCAATAAGCACGTTAAGTGCTTCTTTCATCTTTTTAGCCTTAGCCCTTGTAATTGGGCCCCCTTTGATGCATAATGGATCAACAACTTCTAGAGTGGGTTGAGCATGATCCATATCGTTAGCTTGTTGGGCAACTTGTTCACTTCCTTTGTCTCCATCAGTATTAGAGACTACCTTGGTCGGGACTCTGTTTAGCAAGTAAACAGCTGTCTTTAGTGCATAGCCCCAAAAGGATTTTGGAAGAGTTGCATGATTCATCATTGACCTAACCATGTCCATCAAGGTTCGGTTGTGCCTCTTAGATACACCATTATGCTGTGGTGTATATGGCGGAGTCCATTGGGACAATATCCCATTGTCCCTAAGATAATCTTGAAGCTCTTGACTCAAGTATTCACCACCCCGATCGGATCGAAGTATCTTAATACTTTTGCCAAGCTGTTTCTCTACTTCATTTCTGAACTATTTGAATTTCTCAAAGGCTTCAGATTTGTGTTTCATCAAGAACACATACCCGAATCGTGAGTGATCATCGATAAAGGTGATGAAGTAGCTATAGCCTCCTTGTGCAAGAGTTGACATTGGTCCACATACATCAGTATGTATTAGACCAAGCAATTCTCCCACTGGATTACCTTTTCCGGAAAAGGGTAATTTGGTCATCTTGCCTTTTAAGCATGATTCGCATGTATCAAATGAACCGGGTTCAAATGATTCCAAAATTCTACATCGGTGTAATTCGGTCATGCGTTTCTTACTTACATGGCCAAGACGGCAATGCCAAGTGTAGGAGTCTATTCGATTATCTATTCGAGCACGTTTGTTGCTAACTTCGATATTGAAAATGTCACTGGATAAATCTAACGTGTAGACACCGTTGCACAAAGTTCCATTCCCATAAAGAACGCCATTTAAAGTTATGTAACAACAATTGTTACTAAAAGTTAAATGATAACCTTTTTCATTCAAACATGAAATAGATACAATGTTCTTTATTAATGAAGGAACAAAATAACAATTATCCAATTCTAAGATACGTCCAGTGGGGAGCTTTAGCAAATATGTTCCGATGGCAACAGCAGCAATCTTTGCTCCATTTCCAACTCGCAAATTCGCTTCTCCTTTGACGAGTCTTCTTCTATTCCTTAGCCCCTGTATGTCATTACATATATGTGAGCTATACCCAGTATCAAGTACCCAGGTATTAGAGAAAATAGAGTGACATTCAATAACGAAAATACCTAAAGAGGATGGGGCATCGGATGCCTTATTCTTCAAGGACTCAAGATAAACCTTGCAGTTTCTTCGCTAGTGACCCTCCTTGCCACAATGATGGCAAGTTCTTTTTGGTTTCTTTTCAGTCTTTTTAGCCTTTTTCTTCTTTCCCTTATTCTGTTCTTTGGCCTTCCTCTTAGAACCTTTCTTCGAGGAACCAACTAACAAAACCGCTTTTTGATCCGGCTTTACAGAAGGCTCTACAGTCTTCAGCAGGTTGAGCAACTCAGGAATGGTAGTTTCCAGTTTGTTCATCCGATAGTTCATCACAAATTGTGAATAACTTTTGGGCAAACAATCAAAAATTAAGTCAATACTTAGTTCATGATCCATTGCAAAACCGAGTGTGTTTAGTCGCTCAATGTACCCCAACATCTTTAACACAAATTGTGAGGCAGAAGTGCCTTCCTGCATCTTAGAGGTGAAGAGGAGTCTGGAGACTTCGAACCTTTCGGATCTCGCCTCCTCTTCGAACAACTCATGATGATGGAAGATGATGGTATAAGCATCCATATGCTCATGCTGCTTTTGCAGCTCAGGTACCATAGAGGCTAGCATAATGCAACTCGCAAGTTCAGAATCAGTCACATGTTTCTGATAGGCCACTAACTGTTCTGGAGTTGCACCCTCTGGTGGACGGTTGGGAAGTTGATCTTCAATGACATAAGCAAGCTTCTCTGCCTTGAGGACTATCCTCAGGTTTCGAAGCCAGTCCATGAAGTTTGGCCCAGTTAGTTTATTGGTGTCCAAAATGGAACGCAGATTTAGAGAAGACATGATCGAGTGATTAACCTAGAAATACAAATTGAGATTATGTGAGAAGAATGATAAAGAATGTATCAATATACATTAATTAAAAATCCTATTTATTTTTCAAATTGAATAACCCTTTTTATCAATTCAGGAGATTGTAGGACCATCTCCAAATAGGTTGATATCCAACCATAGATAAGAGCAACCATGGCTGTGGCCATCAAGTTTTTCTTAGCTATGAAGGTAGGTAATTATACCGATTACATATCACATATATGTAACTATCACTTTATGCTATCAACTAATTGAATGTTTGCATAAATCATCGGGTTCTTAACTCATTAACAAGTATGTAACAATATACATAGCACCCAACTGCACCTCTCTTTACATCGACCTTGGCTGTGGCACAACAAATCGATGCTCCAAGCTTAAGGCTGACCCATCAATCAAGAAATAGTTTTAATATGGTTGGAGCTCATTTAACCGCTTAGTCAGGCTTGAATGTGTCCAACAACCAAAACTAAGGATTGACTTCTGACTCCAATTATATTATTCATAAACTAATTCTATGGTTTGAACATGTTGAGGTTCAAGCCGGGCATGGATGTGCCCATCAACCCAAACAAGAAACAAAACTCCGATTCTAACCATATTAATGGAAGGTGTTAGCCTTAATATTTTGTAAGGGGTTTTGGGTCTCATCTTTTCTTTTCTAAGCACATTCATGACATTATGTCATGACTAACGATTTCCTTAATAAATTATGTATGTGACTTAATTTATCAAGTCTCATTAATTGAATTAGGAACCGGATTTCCTAATTCTAATTTCATACTTTATTAAAGGAATTGTTTTGGGAAATAATTTCCTAAATTGTCATAATCAATTTCGGAAATAATATGTTTAAGACTTCGATTTCTCTAAATCAAATCTTATTAAATTAAGAGACAATTCCCTTAATTCAACGACATATTATTTTCATGAAAATCTCTTTTAAGAAACTCTATAGGAGACCATTTTCCTAATTAATTTTGGAGTCAACAATATTTAAGAGCATCACCTCTTAAATCATATTTTATGGATTTAATTAATTACAACAAATTGTTTTCTAAGGGTGGCTCCCCGAGGCTCAGATACCCAAAGAAAAGTAATTTGTCGTAAATCCAATTTGGTTCGCTTCACAAGCATAGCCAAATTAAACATGACAATTTCAATTAAAAATTGGGAAATTAAATTACAACAACTAACTTTAAATTGGACGGCTCCCCGAGACTCAATCCAAAATAAAGAATTTTGTTGTCAATTTAAAACCCAATTCAAATTTAATTGTCAATTAATTGTCCATAAATTTGTCTAGACTTTCTTGAAAGAAAGTGCCCAAAATTGCGAGAATTCTTAATAGGTTTTCAGAATAATTGTAAGTTTCCGGTACAAAGAAAACTTACATATTTCCAAAATTGGAAAATTTCTAAAATAGAAAAATTTCCAAAATTGGAAAGTTTCCAAAGATGGGAAGTTTTCACAATTATTATAAAATTTCAGAAACTAGAAAATTTCAAAAGTTTGCGAAATTTCATGAGGATTTCCAAACTTAGAAATTCCTAAATCTAAAATTTATTATAATTGGAATGTTTCCATAATTGAAATTTTTTTCCAAAATTTAGATTATGACAAAGTTTTCCGCAAAACAATTATATGATTAAGTCGAACACTAACCGGCTCTGATACCACTGTTGGGACCGGGTGCATGTCGACAAGGATACGGGTTCGTAAAATTTTAAATTTTTTCGTGCAGCGGAAGAATTAGCATAAAATAATTTCCTAAATTATTTTAACCACGTATCTAGCATGCAACCTTATGATGTATTGACATAATCATAAATTAAAGCTTTGCGGAAATGGTAAACTAATTTACTAAGTACCTCTCGTAACTCGAAGTAAGGGACTGTAACGCCCGACCTTATATCTACCCTAAAGGCGGGGTTACGGGTCCATACACTCATATCATACAATCATGTTAAGCATGTATATCCAAACAAAACAGTTACCTACAAGAAGTGTAGTAGGCATGCCTATTGAAGACTCATTTACCAAGCATGGTTTTTCATTTCTTTTATATCTACATGCATTTACAACCTAACAGGAAGATCATGTAACACACTAAAGCATGGAATAAACATGGTGTGAACAAGATACAACATAGGAATATAGCAAGAGTTATCTAGTCTTAGTTACATGCAAAGGAAGCATTCATAAGAAACAGAAAATAGTAATTACCTAGTATTTTCCTTAGCATGCATTCTACAATATTTAAACATTAATGATAGTATTATTTAGCATAACATAGGTTCCATACTACTAACTCAATCACAGTAGAGTAGTCATGATCATCACCCATTCAGAGTATAGCAATACAATTTCAAAAGTAATTATGGGAAGCAGTTTAGATTCTAGACAAAACAAGGTAGATAGAATCTTTCGTTCTTTCCCGAGCCATCACCACACACATCCTCCAACCTTCCCTCTGCCTCTTCCTTTAGTTCGAGTATTTCTTACCGCTATCTGCAGCATAAGAAAAATAACAGGAACTAGTAAGCAAAACATGCTTAGTAAGAATCCGGGCCTACTCGCAAAATCCATATCAATACATCATATCATGTACACAGTAATCAGATAGAATTATCAGCATCATAAGCATCTCATCAAAGCATCATAACCATCACATCAATTTATCTCTAAGTACTTTACGGAACAAGATCACATGATGAGAAATGTTTTTTCAAAAAGGTTCCATAATGGTAAGTACTTTAAAATATCATATCATCATCCAGGGCCCAGTTGTAGTACCACATCATGCGCGTTCCCTAATAAATTGGGGTAGCGAGCCACCAATCTAATTAGAGCAGGACCCTTCCGTCCTACCAATGCCATGACCTTAACATGCTCATTGGATTTGTTTAACGACCCCCTTCCGAGTCGGGTACACAACTTTTCAAAGTAAAGTAATTTATCATGCAATTACTCATATATGTATATGCCTAAAGGTACTCTTAATCACTTCTCAAAGGGACACACCACACATTCGGGTGCTCTTGATCCCCTAGGGACACACCACGCATTCGGGTGCTCTTGATCCCAGTTTCAATAGAGTATCTCCTTTTTAGGCATATTATCAACCACATCTCAATCACATCATATTCATGTCATAAGAGTGCCCCATGGGCTATAAGGCATGCTTTTATACCTAACAAGATAGGTCACATAATTTATACACATATCACATATGTAATAGCATGCTTCATGGTCTCATTAGGTACTTCCCAACCCTAGAACCAGGGTTGGCCGAAACATACAAGTAAGGAATTTGGTTTTCCCACCAAGCATTCATTCAAGCATTCTTACAAACACTTCACTTATATCATTAAGCATGGATATATCATAGGGAAAATCATTCAACCTTGAACCCTAATTTCCCTAGGGGTGGCCGAAACCTTGTAGAGTAGGCTAGGCTAGATTCTTTTGACATCCAAACTTCACACACAATTATACAAACACCTTGTATACAATATTATTCCATACCCTAAGCATGAATGTTTTCTAGGATAACTCAACTCTCACTAGCCCCTTTTTCAATACCTTGGCCGAAAGTCATATAGGGTGCTAAACCCTAATTTTGTCTTCTCAAAAATTGGGAAACAACACATATGAATATAAAGTCCCTAGGGTTACTAGTATGCATCAAGTTTGATCAAAAAAACTCTTCTCTTGGACCCCTTACAAGGGGTGGCCGAAACCCTCTACAAAGCAAAACCCTAGGTTTTGTTCTTGACACCATGAAGAAAAATCCATCTACATGTATACCCTAAGTTTCTAGGCATCTCCTCATGCAATAAAAAGTAACCAAGCCCTACTTCATGGTGGTGGCCGAAAGTCTTATAAGGGATGGTCCTTGTGATTTTTCAAAAGAATGAAACAAGTAACATTCAATAGCAATTATGCTACAGGCGAGAGGATACTTACATCCTAGCGCTGGAAATTTCGCCTTCTTGAAATCGTAGGGTACCCTACACTTGGAGGGTATGCGAAGATCCTTTCCTTCCAAAACTTCTTTCTAATATTCCTTGGTCTTGGTAGGGAGTGTTAACACTTGGCTTCCCCTTCTTGCAATTGCCCTAGGGTTAGAACCCTAGGGTTGGAATTTCGAAAATGGAAAGGGAGAGAGGGCTAGGCTCGGCAAGAAGAAGAAAGGAGGAAGAAGAATGAAGTAACTTCCTCTAACTTCCTTCTCTTAATCCTATTTATACACCTCTTGTGAAGAAGCATGTCTCTTCACTCTTACACACTTAACAAGCATGTTCCTTTCTCCATCTACATGAAATATTGCTTGGTTCATTGGTTATGACATGGTGAGTGCAACTAGGAGGTCTAAGGTTCAATCCTTGCTTTCTCCACTTTGCACTTTCTTTTTTTTTAGCACCATTCATTTCCAAGCCCAATAAACCAAGCCCATCATGAAATTTCATAATATGAATAATATTTTATGAATTCAGAATATTTCATAATATTCCAAAAATATTATTTCATAATATTTTTAATATTCCATTTTCATGAATATAATATTTCATGCATTCATAACATTTCATGGCATGTGATTGCATGAAATTCATATCATTTCATTATAACCATTTTCATACATTGTCATGATTTTACATTGACAAATTTGGGGTGTTACAATCCTCCCCCTCTTATAGAAAGTTCGTCCCGAACTTTAAAATAGTTCCGGATACTTTGATCGCATCGTATCTTCCTGTTCACAGGTGGCTTCTTCGAACTGCTCGTTTCGCCACAGAACCTTTACTAAGGATATTTCCTTATTCCTTAGTCTTTTAACTTCCCGATCGAGGATCTGGATCGGTCGGCGTTCGGAACTAAGACTCTCTTGTTCTTGCACTGGTGAGGGTTCTACCATTTGACTCGCATCAGGGGTACACTTCTTGAGCATCGACACATGGAAGACGTTGTGGATAGCCGCCATTTCTGGCGGTAGCTCCAGCTCGTAGGCCACCTTGCCTACTCGTCTCAAAATCTGATAGGGTCCCACGTATCGCGGACTCAGTTTCCCCTTCTTTCCGAATCTCATCACCCCTTTCATAGGGGCTACCTTCAAGAACACCGAATCCCCAACCTCGAACTCAAGCGGTCTACGTCGCTTATCAGCGTAGCTCTTTTGCCGACTCTGAGCAGTCTCTATCCTCTGGCGGATATTCTTTATGGCCTGAGTGGTCTCATCAATAATATTAGTCTGGAGTCCCATCTCCCTCTTTTCACCACTCTCATGCCAGCATAAAGGAGATCTGCATTTCCTTCCGTATAGTGCTTCGTACGGTGCCATCCCGATAGTAGCCTGATAACTGTTGTTATAAGCAAACTCTGCCAGGCTCAGGTATCGACACCAGCTTCCCTTGAAGTCCAAGGTGCAAGCTCGCAACATATCTTCTAGTATCTGGTTTACTCGTTCAGTCTGCCCGTCAGTCTGGGGGTGAAAGGCTGTACTGAACTTCAGCTTCGTGCCAAGGGCCTTCTGCACGTGTCCCCAAAAATCAGAAGTAAATCGACCGTCTCGGTCAGAGACGATGGTCTTGGGAACCCCGTGTAGTCGGACAATATCCTTGACGTACAGTTGAGCCAACTGCTCAACTGAATAAGTCATCCTGATAGCCAGAAAATGCGCAGACTTGGTCAGCCGGTCCACAATAACCCATATACTATCATATCCATTCGTAGTCCGAGGCAGCCCTGATATGAAATCCATAGATATGTCCTCCCATTTCCACTCGGGAATAGGTAGAGGCTGCAGAACTCCCCCAGGTCTCTGGTGTTCTGCTTTGACCCTCTGGCAGGTCAAACACATGCTGATATAGTGGGCTACATCTTTCTTCATGCCGGACCACCAAAATTTGCCCTTCAGATCTTAATACATCTTGGTAGACCCAGGATGCATCGCATAAGGTGTGCCGTGGGCTTCCTCGAGTATCCTCGTCCGTAAATCGGAGTCGTCGGGAACGCATAATCGATCCCGGAGATATAAGACTCCACTATCGGAAATCCGGAATCCCTCGTCCTTGCCTTCAAGAATCTCTTGCTTGATTCTCTGAAGACTCGGATCAAGATTCTGCTTCTCTAGAATACCATCAAATAATGTCGGCGCAATCTGTAGGGTAGAAAGCCGTCCCGATATTATCTCGATTCCGAAATCCATAATCTCTTCCCCTAAGGGTCGTGACAAAGCTGATAAAGACAACAATGCAGCACAAGATTTTCTACTGAGAGCATCTGCTACCTTGTTGGCTTTTCCCGGATGGTACAAGATCTCACAGTCGTAGTCCTTGACCAACTCGAGCCATCGGCGTTGTCGCATATTCAGGTCTTTCTGGGTGAAGAAATACCGCAGACTCTGGTGATCAGTAAAGACCTTGCACTGAGTGCCATATAAATAATGCCTCCATGTTTTCAGCGCAAAGACCACCGCTGCTAATTCCAAATCATGGGTAGGATAATTCTTTTCATGTTCCTTCAGTTGCCTAGAGGCATAGGCAATTACCTTCCCATTTTGCATAAGTACAGCTCCGAGTCCAAGTTTGGATGCGTCGCTGTACATATCGAAACCCGTATCATTTTCCGGAAGAGTCAATATAGGAGCGCTAGTCAGTCTCCTTTTCAGTTCAGAGAAACTCTTCTCGCATTCCTCGGTCCAGGTATATTTCTTATCTTTCTTTGTAAGAGCTGTCATAGGAGCTGCAATCCGAGAGAAGTTCTCTACGAATTTTCTGTAATAGCCCGCCAGCCCCAGAAAACTTCTGACCTCACTGGCATTCTTGGGTCTGGACCAGTTACTTACGGCCTCAATTTTAATTGGGTCGACCATCACTCCGTCCTTGGAGATAATATGTCCCAAGAATGACACTTGATTCAGCCAAAACTCACATTTCGAAAATTTAGCATACAGTTGTTCTTTCTGCAGAATCTGTAATACTATACTCAGGTGCTCTGCATGCTCTTCGGAAGTCCTCGAATAAATAAGGATGTCGTCGATGAAGACGATCACAAATCTGTCGAGAAATGCCGAGAAAATCAAATTGTCATAATCAATTTCGGAAATAATATGTTTAAGACTTTGATTTCTCTAAATCAAATCTTATTAAATTAAGAGACAATTCCTTTAATAAAGTATGAAATTAGAATTAGGAAATCCGGTTCCTAATTCAATTAATGAGACTTGACTACGGTTGGATCTCGTCCCTTACTTCGAGTTACGAGAAGTACATAGTAAATTAGTTTACCTTTCCGCAAAGTTTTAATTTATGATTATGTCAACACATCATAAGGTTGCATGCTAGATACGTGGTTAAAATAATTTAGGAAATTATTTTATGCTAATTCTTCCGCTGCACGTAAAAATTTAAAATTTTACGAACCCGTATCCTTGTCGACATGCACCCGGTCCCAACACCGTCCTCCAGAAGATGCAACTCCAGACCAGTTAGTGGCCTATCAGAAACATGTGACCGATTCTGAACTTGCGAGTTGCATCATGCTAGCCGCTATGGTACCTGAGCTGCAGAAGCAGCATGAGCATATGGATGCTTATACCATCATCTTCCATCTTCATGAGCTGTTTGACGAGCAGGCGAGATCCGAAAGGTTCGAGGTCTCCAGACTCCTCTTCACCTCTAAGATGCAGGAAGGCACTTCTGTCTCACAGTTTGTGTTGAAGATATTGGGGTACATTGAGCGACTGGGCACACTCGATTTTGCAATGGATCATGAACTAAGTATTGACTTAAATCTTCATTGTTTGCCCAAAAGTTATTCACAATTTGTGATGAACTATCGGATGAACAAGCTTGAGACTACCATTCCTGAGTTGCTCAACCTGCTGAAGACTATAGAGCCTTCTGTGAAGCAGGATCAGAAGACGGTACTGTTAGTTGGTTCCTCGAAGAAAGGTTCTAAGAGGAAGGCCTAAGAACAGAATAAAGGAAAGAAGAAAAAGGTCAAAAACACCCCAAAAGGCACTTGCCATCACTGTGGCAAGGAGGGTCACTGGCGAAGAAACTGCAAGGTTTATCTTGAGTCCTTGAAGAAGAAGGCATCCGGTGCCCCATCCTCTTCTGGTATCTTCGTTATTGAATGTCACTCTATTTCCTCAAACACCTGGGTACTTGATACTTGGTGTAGCTCACATATATGTTATGACATACAGGGGCTAAGGAATAGAAGAAGACTCGTCAAGGGAGAAGCGAATTTGCGAGTTAGAAATGGAGCAAAGATTGCTGCTGCTGCCATCGGAACATATTTGCTAAAGCTCCCTACTGGACGTGTCTTAGAATTGGATAATTGTTATTTTGTTCCTTCGCTAATAAAGAACATTGTATCTATTTCATGTTTGAATGAAAAGGGTTATCATTTAACTTTTAGTAACAATTGTTGTTACATAACTTTAAATGGTGTTCTTTATGGGACCGGAACTTTGTGCAATGGTATCTACACGTTAGATTTATCCAGTGATGTTTTCAATATCGAAGTTAGCAACAAACATGCTCGAATAGATAATCGAATAGACTCCTATACGTGGCATTATCGTCTTGGCCATGTAAGTAAGAAACGCATGACCAAATTACACCGATGTGGAATTCTGGAATCATTTGAACCCGGTTCATTTGATACATGCGAATCATGCTTGAAAGGCAAGATGGACAAATTACCCTTTTCCGGAAAAGGTAATCCAGTGGGAGAACTGCTTGGTCTAATACATACTGATGTATGTGGACCAATGTCAACTCTTGCACAAGGAGGCTATAGCTAGTTCATTACCTTTATCGATGATCACTCACGATTCGGGTATGTGTTCTTAATGAAACACAAATCTGAAGCTTTTGAGAAATTCAAAGAGTTCAGAAGTGAAGTAGAGAAACAGCTTGGCAAAAGTATTAAGATACTTCGATCCGATCGGGGTGGTGAATACTTAAGTCAAGAGTTTCAAGATTATCTTAGGGACAATGGGATATTGTCTCAATGGACTCCGCCGTATACACCACAGCATAACGGTGTATTTGAGAGGCATAACCGAACCTTGATGGACATGGTTAGATCTATGATGACCCATGCAACTCTTCCAAAATCCTTTTGGGGCTATGCACTAAAGACAGCTGTTTACTTGCTAAACAGAGTCCCGACCAAGGTAGTCTCTACTACTCCATATGAGACGTGGAATAGTAAGAAACCTCATTTAACTCACCTTAAAATATGGGGTTGTCCTGCTTATGTGAAGCGGACTGTATCAGACAAATTGGATGCTAAGTCTGATAAATGTCTATTTATTAGATACCCTAAGGAAACGAAGGGTTACCAATTCTATCATCCCTTGGAACAAAAGGTGTTTGTTTCAAGGCATGCTATATTTCTGGAAAAAGAATTTCTTTTACAAGAAAACAGTGGGAGTGCATTGAACTTGATGAAGTTCAAGAAACTCCAATAGACATTACAGAGACACCTAGTCTAGACCCACAACCAATAACTCATGATGATGAGCTATCAGTTGAACCTAAAACAACACCACTCTTCGTAGGTCTGATAGGACACGCAATATTCCAGAGAGATACGGATTTCTCATAAGTGAATCGAACGACGTGTTACTCATAAGCGATGACGAACCTATCAGTTATGAAGATGTTCTGAAAAGTTCAGAAAGGGACAAATGGCTTGAAGCCATGAAGTCGGAAATGGATTCCATGTACGAAAATCAAGTATGGGACTTGGTTAACCCACCTGAAGGGATTAAGCCCATAGGGTGCAAGTGGGATTTCAAGAAGAAAACCGACATGGAAGGTAATGTTGTTACCTTTAAGGCTAGATTAGTGGCAAAAGGATATCGTCAGAAATAAGGAATTGATTATGACGAAACCTATTCGCCAGTAGCTATGCTTAAATCCATTCGGATGCTCCTAGCCATAGCAGCTCATTATGATTATGAGATATGGCAAATGGATGTGAAAATAGCTTTCCTTAATGGAAACCTGCTTGAGGATGTATACATGATACAACCTGAAGGTTTCACATCGGTTGATAAAACCAAAGTATGCAAGCTTCGACGATCCATATATGGACTGAAGCAAGCATCCAGGAGCTGGAACATCCATTTTGATGAGACAATCAAAGAGTTTGATTTCTCACAAAATCCTGACGAACCTTGTGAGTCCAAGAAGGTTAGTGGGAGTGCAGTCGTATTCCTAATATTATATGTCGATGACATATTACTTATAGGAAACGATATATCAGTCTTACAGTCAGTTAAAATTTGGTTGTCCAAAACTTTCTACATGAATGACCTGGGAGAAGTAACCTATATCCTTGGGATTAGAATCTATAGAGATAGATCAAAACGGTTGCTTGGTCTTTCGCAGTCTACATATATAGACCGAGTGCTAAAAAGGTTTAGCATGTCGGAATCCAAGAAGGGTTGCCTTCCCATCAGGCATGGGATCAACCTTTCAAAGTCTATGTGTCCGCGCACAGAAGACGAGAGGATTTGCATGAATAAGATTCCTTATGCATCCGCAATAGGATCTATCATGTATGCTATGTTATGTACTAGGCCCGATGTATCGTATGCTCTGAGTGTCACAAGCAGATACCAGTCTGATCCAGGAATGGATCATTGGGCGGCTGTCAAGACAATCCATAAGTACTTAAGAAGAACTAAGGATGTGTTCATAATATATGGAGAAGGAGATATGATAATACGTGGGTATACAGATGCCAGTTTTCAGACAGATAAGGATGACTCCAAATCTCAGTCCGGATACGTATTTACTTTGAATGGAGGCATAATAAGTTGGAAGAGCTCCAAACAAGACACCATAGCGGATTCTACCACGAAAGCGGAATATATTGCAGTTTCGGAAGCAGCAAAGGAAGCAGTCTGGATCAAGAAGTTTGTCTCAGAACTTGGTGTGGTTCCAACCATTGATGAAGCAGTGCCGGTTTATTGCGACAACAATGGAGCTATTACACAAGCAAAGGAACCAAGGTCTCATCAGCGATCCAAACACGTACCTCGCCGCTATCATCTGATCAGAGAGATTATAAGTAGGAATGATATACAAATTGAGAAAATTCCCACTGAAAGGAATTTAGCAGATCCTTTAACTAAGGCCTTGCCTCAAAGCAAGTTTGAGGGTCATGTTAGAGCCTGTGGTATTGGATACCGTAGCGATTGACATTAGGCCAAGTGGGAGTTTGTTAGTAATATGAGAGAAGTGTCCTAAGGCAATCGCCTTATGATTGTAATCATTTACTTTAATAAATGAATATTCACTATTTGAGTATACATGTTCGTGTATTTGATTGAGATCTTAAACTCATTTACTGAATGTCCGCAATACAATTCACAGCATGAGAGAATTTGTGATGAATTCACAACTAGTGATTATCTCTACATGTGCAATTGTGAAGTATTGAAATTGTCCCTAGTCGATGAATTGATAAATACGGACACTATCAATTCTGTTGAGACTAGCATGGGTTATTCTCTAATCAGCTGATTCTCACTGGCTGGTGACATTGGGATGTCCGGAGATAAACATGAATGCTAGTTAAGGGAACTAGTTCATTGGAGTGACTGGCTGTAAAACTTCATATGGTAATCTACATATAGATATGTCAATGAAGTTCTTACTGCAGCTTAAGTGCGATGTTCCTTTGACTTGCGGTGTTCAAGTCATCTTGGTCATGGAGACTTATACTTTGACATCTTAAGCAAGCATCTCTAAGGAGGTGTGGACCCAGGATGATTGGGTATAAGCCGAAGTGCCCGAAGATGTTTGAACAACCTACAAAGGATTCACCACTCCTTGCGAGGAGATGTATACCCAAGGCCTATCGTCGGATTATTACTCGAAGCCTCTGGCCAGAGCATCACATGATCAGAGTATGAATATCTCAGATACGTGAGAGTAATTAGAATCCGTTGGACGAGAAAGAC
>JAGFNQ010008754.1:0-20931 GCA_024364735.1 Boesenbergia rotunda | reverse complement strand
TCAAAAAGTCCCTCTGCCACTGCACGCTGACCGGGCGCCCTGGAGCTTCAGGGGCCTTGGGATACCCCTTTGTTGGTCGAAAGCTGCCAAAAGGCAGCTGCAGCTCTGGGTGGAGGCACCCTCCACAGTCAGGGCGCCCTCACCAATCAAGGCGCCCTCCCGGGGAAGGGCGCCCAAACTGCCTATAAAAAGGGGCTCCCTTCCCCTTCTTCTCTTCACACCCAAAACACTTCTCCTCCTCAACTATCTACATTCCAAGAGATCTTGCAACCCTCTCAAGCTCTCAAGCCCTCATCTTCAACAATGCCTCCCCGAGCAAACCGGTATAATTTATTGTTTTTGTTAATTTCTTTTCAATTTTTCATTAAATACACACTCTCTTTAAGTATACATTCCCTCTCTTAGAAGACGTCGACCTAATCAGGCAGAACCCGGTACTCAACCTAGTCCTGATCCTAGGTTTCCCAATTTAGAATTGTGTAACAAGTTCGCTCGTACCACCTATAAACCTATCAAAACGAGCTACTTGAATAGGCTATTCTTCACCCAATCCTGTCCCCTAGCTATGAACGTTATAAACCACTACCAACTAGACAATCTCGTATTCTGCACTCACCCAATCAATACTTCCTTATGTGCAGAATTTTACAATAATATCATTAGACAGGATAATCTCATGTTCTCCACCATGGTTCAAGGTATTCCCTTAACCATCACACCAACATTACTGAACCGATTTTTAGGACTACGACCCTCGCAGTCCATCTTCTGTTGTTATCCTCCTAGGGAGCCTCCCTTTGATGCTCCCTATTCTCACATCACCTTAGATGACATTACACTCATACTTTTTAGGCAACCAGTGGCCAGACGATTCCAGTCAGTCGACTTAGAGGTTCAGGACTACGCCCTATACAGGGTCTTAGTCCGATGTATTCTGCCATTATCCACCAGGGACGTCACCACTATGCGACCATTCCATACCTTTCTCCTGTACGCCCTGATTCACCAGCTAGATATTGATATAGGGCTTCATATGTTTCACACTATCCTACACGCATCCAGTGTGACCACGCAAGGGCGGGTACGCACACCCTACTGCCACATTGTCACATCCCTATTACATTACCATGGTAGGAACATTACCGAGGGAGAAATGGCCGATCTAACGACTACGATGAAATAGGCTATAGAAACTTCGCCCTAGCAGGTATAGAGGTGTCCGGTACCGGGGTCCTGTCCTGGAGACGTCGGAGAGCAGCTCCCCAGATCGATTCGGACGAGGAAGTCGAGTACGACGTCGCAGATGTAGCAGCAGAAGCCCGAGCCCATATAGACGAGCCCCCTCCACCGACACTCTACGAGAGAGTGACCCGTATGGAGACACAGATACAGAGTCTCCGAGAGGAGGTCGAGGCCTCTCACATAGAGCAGATGGACGCTCGCCGAGCTGATAGAGAAGTAGCTGATGCACGATTCTTACAGATGATGGCACGATTCGATGCGTGGCAGCCGGGTCCATCTGATCACCCCGGTCCTTCATCTTAGATTCACTTAGCATTGTACCTATTTGACTACCCCTACTCAGTAGGGTTGACTTGTGCTTGACTGTTGACTATGTTGAAACTAGAGTACCTGCTTTTATTTTATGATGACTAGTTTATGATTATTGGTTTCTTGTCAATTAGTTAGGATTGTGCTTTGTAGAATAGAGAAACTCAATTTTTTTGCTCTACCTTTTTTAAAATTGTTTCTAAAAATAGAATTTGAAAAATTGCTTTACTTAATTTTAAAATCAGTTTTTTTTCACTTTCGACTTAGTTTTATTTAAAAACTACCCCCTTTCAAAACTAGGGATTTTTCGAAAATGGACTTAGGCTAGGCCCTAACCCTAGAACTGCATGCACCTATAGACTTAGAAGCCAGCATCTCACAAGCACCTTAGGGTACTTATGATTGATAACCTAGAAAGGGTTGAGATGCTTAGGTCTTTGCCTTAATTCAAGATGCTTTAAGTCAGTGCATCTGCAGTAATTGGGGCACTAAATACAACTTATACAGCAATCAAGTTAAGTGTCAAGCTTAGAAAATCTAACTTGAACAGAAACACTTAACTTGACTAACCCTAGCAAAAACTACTGTATATAACAGTTAGTAAGTAGCTAATTGGGTTAGACAGGTCCCTACAGACAAAAATTGATTGATTTAGTGTAAATCAAACTGGTTCAGTACAGCAAATTATTATTTATTTTAATTCATGCTATATTTATCTGTTTTGATATATGGCAAAGGGGGAGATAGAGATAGGAAAGAGAAAAATTATTTTTTCTAAATTTTTCCTTTATTCAAAAAGTTTCAAAATTCTTTACTTAAAGCTTTCAAAATTTTGCTAAGTACTCTAGCTTCAAAATTCTTTACTTAAAGCTTTCAAAATTTTGCTAAGTACTCTAGCTTCAAAATTCTTTACTTAAAGCTTTCAAAATTTTGCTAAGTACTCTAGCTTCAAAATTCTTTACTTAAAGCTTTCAAAATTTTGCTAAGTACTCTAGCTCAAAATTCTTTACTTAAAGCTTTCAAAATTTTGCAAAGTACTCTAGCTTCAAAATTTTTGTTTCAAGCCTTCAAATTTTGCAAAGTACTCTAGCCTTTCAAAAGGTTTCTACTTAAGCTTGTCAAAATTATTTTTACTCTAAAGCTAAAGTTTTTCAAAATTGTTAAGTACTAAAGTGTTTCAAAACCTACTAAGTACTTAAGCTTGTTATATCCTACCGAGTATTTAAGCTAACATTTTGAGTACTGTAAAACTTAAGACTTTAAACTCAAATTATGCTTTAAAAACTCTACTATGTATTTTTAAGTTACTTCTAAGTACCTAAAACTTAAGCACAAGTAAAGTTTTTAAAACCCCACGAATTTTTGAAAAACATAGGGGGAGATTCCTTCCAGGGGGAGGGAACAAAAGTTAAAACTTTTTCATGTCTTGCTTAAACTTAACTTTTTGAACTAGGGTTGCCATAAATCAAAAAGGGGGAGATTGTTGGTGCAGAATGCACCCAAGTCAAACCTGTGTTTTGATAATGGCAACATAGGTCAAAAGTTAAGTCCTTCTTGTTTTCTAACAAGTTAATCTAGTGTGCAGTGAAAGCCCTAGCGAAGGACTGCTAGGCACTGGCGAAGGAATGCCAGGGCAAAAAGCCCTAGCAAAGGACTGCTAGGCACTGGCGAAGGAATGCCAGGGCAAAAAAGCCCTAGCAAAGGACTGCTAGGCACTGGCGAAGGAATGCCAGAGTCAAAAGACCTAGCGAAGGACTGCTAGGCACCGGGCGAAGGACAGCTCGGCATCCAAGCCCTGACAAAGGACCGTCAGGCAAAAGTCCAACCAAGGAGCGGTTGCATCAGGTAAATTCTCCCGAGAGGAGTAGGTGAGGACGCGTTCCCCGTCGAGGGAACAGTAGGCGTCGGTTCGACCTTGGACTCCATTTTGGAGACCAAAGTCAGAACCAAGACAGCTAAGGCTGTATAAAATAAATAATTAATTGTATTATTGTGTTTTGGACTAACCCTGGATGCAGGACCGAAGGAACGTGTGTCTGCAACTCAGAGAGCCTCAAAGGAGTGAGGCAGCAGCTGAGTAAGGCGCCCTGAGTGTCCAGGGCGCCCTCAAGGTGAACCAAAACCAAGCGAAGCAAAAAGGGCTTCAGCTGCTTACTGGGCAAGGCGCCCTCAGC
Source organism: Boesenbergia rotunda (assembly GCA_024364735.1). NCBI lineage: Eukaryota > Viridiplantae > Streptophyta > Magnoliopsida > Zingiberales > Zingiberaceae > Boesenbergia > Boesenbergia rotunda. Next base: position 17,206 of record JAGFNQ010008754.1, on the reverse strand, counting down.
AGCGAAGGCGCCCTCGTCAGCGAAGGCGCCCTCAGCAGCCAAGGCGCCTCCAGCCCAAGACTGCGAAGCTCCAGCCTTATCCACAGCCGAGATTTCTGCGCGGAAGAAGTCAGCCAAGGCGCCCTCTACGACCAAGGCGCCCCCGTGGTCAAACTTAATCCCTGTTCGAGCGGGATAGAAGTTGACCGAGCAATCTGCGGATCGCCTGACACGTGGCAGGGCGCCCCCGACGTCCAGGGCGCCCTAGGTGCTATAAATAGCACCCCTCGACCCCAAGCTTCACATCAACTTCATACCAAAGCTTCCATACTCTTCTGTGCTCACGCCTTGTTCCAGAAACTGCCCAACTCGAGCGACGACGTCCTGCTGCTCCGGAAAGTCAACCTACAACCGGACGTCGGTAACAGAAGAAATTTCGTTTAAAAAGTTTATAGTGCTATACTTGTAAATCTCTTTCTGTAAACTGATTTTGCGTTCATATAGAATTGCCCAAAGTAAACGATCAACGATCGTGGGCCTTGGAGTAGGAGTCGACCTAGGCTCCGAACCAAGTAAAAATTACTGTGTTCGCGTGTGTTATTTATTTCCGCTGTGCAAATTACTCTCTCCATAAATTCGAAAAGTTTTGTCGATATTCACCCCCCCCCTCTATCGACTCTATCGATCCAACAGAGCCGTCCAATTTAAAGCTAGTTGTTGTAATTTAATTTCCCAATTTTTAATTGAAATTGTAATGTTTGATTTGGATTGAGCCTCGGGGAGCCGTCCAATTGGATTTACAACAAATTTATTTTCTTTGGGTATCTGAGCCTCGGGGAGCCACCCTTACAAAACGATTTGTTGTAATTAATTAAATCCATGAATAAAATATGTTTTAAGAGGTGATGCTCTTACATATTGTTGTCTCCAAAATTAATTAGGAAATGGTTTCCTATAGAGTTTTCTTAAATGAGATTTTCATGAAAATAATATGTCGTTGAATTTAAGGGAATTGCCTCTTAATTTAATAAGATTTGATTTAGAGAAATCAAAGTCTTAAACATATTATTTCCGAAATTGATTATGACAATTTAGGAAATTGTTTCCCAAAACAATTCCTTTAATATAGTATGAGATTAGAATTAGGAAATCCGGTTCCTAATTCAATTAATGAGACTTGATAACTTAAGTCACATACATACTTTATTAAGGAAATCGTTAGTCATGACAAATATCATGAATGTGCTTAGAAAAGATGAGACCCAAAACCCCTTACAAAATATTAAGGCCAACACCTTCCATTAATATGGTTAGAATCGGAGTTTTGTTTCTCGTTTGGGTTGATGGACACATCCATGCCCGACTTGAACCTCAACATGTTCAAACCATGGAGTTAGTTTATGAATAATGTAGTTGGAGTCAGAGGTCAATCCTTAGTTATGGTTGTTGGACACATCCAAGCCTGACTAAACGGTTGAATGAGCTCCAACCATATTAAAACTATTTCTTGATTAATGGGTCAGCCTTAAGCTTGGAGCATCGATTTGTTGTGCCACAGCCAAGGTCGATGCGAAAAGAGGTGTAGTTGGGTGTTATGTATATGATGCATACTTGTTAATGAGTTAGCAACCCAATAATTTATGCAAACATTCAATTAGTTGATAGCATAATGTGATAGTTGCATATATGTGATATGTAATCGGTATAATTACCTACCTTCATAGCTAAGAATGACTTGATGGCCACAGCCATGGTTGTTCTTATCTATGGTTGGATATCAACCTATTTGGAGATGTTCCTACGATCTCCCGAATTGATAAAAAGGGTTATTCAATTTGAAAAATAAATAGGATTTTATTAATGTATGTTGATACATTCTTTAATCAATCTTCTCACATAAACTCAATTTGTATTTCTAGGTTAATCACTCGATCATGTCTTCTCTGAATTTGCGTTCCATTTTGGACACCAACAAACTGACTGGGCCAAACTTCATGGACTGGCTTCGAAACCTAAGGATAGTCCTCAAGGCAGAGAAGCTTGCTTATGTCCTTGAAAATCAACTTCCCAACCATCCTCCAGAGAATGCAACTCCAGACCAATTGTTGGCCTATCAGAAACATGTAACCGATTCTGAAATGGCGGGTTGCATCATGCTAGCATCTATGGTACCTGAGCTGCAAAAGCAGCATGAGCATATGGATGCTTATACCATCATCTTCCATCTTCATGAGTTATTTGAAGAGCAGGCGAGATCCGAAAGGTTCGAGGTCTCCAGACTCCTCTTCACCTCAAAGATGCAGGAAGGCACTTCTGCCTCACAATTCGTGTTAAAGATGTTGGGGTACATTGAGCGACTGGGCACACTCGGCTTTGCAATGGATCATGAACTAAGTATTGACTTAATTCTGAATTGTCTGCCCAAAAGTTGTTCACAATTTGTGATGAACTATCGGATGAACAAGCTGGAGACTACCATTCCTGAGTTAATCAACATGCTGAAGGCTGTTGAGCCCGCTGTAAAGCAGGATCAAAAGGCGGTACTGTTAGTTGGTTCCTCGAAGAAAGGTTCTAAGAGGAAGGCCAAAGAACAGAACAAAGGGAAGAAGAAAAAGGCCAAGAAGACTGAAAAGAAACCAAAAGGAACTTGCCATCATTGTGGCAAGGAGGGTCACTGGCGAAGAAACTGCAAGGTTTATCTTGAGTCCTTGAAGAATAAGGCATCCGATGCCCCATCCTCTTCAGGTATCTTCGTTATTGAATGTCACTCTATTTCCTCAAATACCTGCGTACTTGATACTGGGTGTAGCTCACATATATGTAATGACATACAGGGGCTAAGGAATAGAAGAAGACTCGTCAAAGGAGAAGCAGATTTGCGAGTTGGGAATGGAGCAGAGATTGCTGCTGTTGCCATCGGAACATATTTGCTAAAGCTCCCCACTGGACGTGTCTTAGAATTGGATAATTGTTATTTCGTTCCTTCGTTAATAAAGAACATTGTATCTATTTCATGTTTGAATGAAAAAGGTTATCATTTAACTTTTAGTAACAATTGTTGTTACATAACTTTAAATGGCGTTCTTTATGGGAATGGAACTTAGTGCAATGGCATCTACACGTTAGATTTATCCAGTGACGTTTTCAATATCAAAGTTAGCAACAAATGTGCTCGAATAGATAATCGAATAGACTCCTACACGTGGCACTGTCATCTTGGCCATATAAGTAAGAAACGCATGACCGAATTACACCGATGTGGAATTTTGGAATCATTTGAACCCGGTTCATTTGATACATGCGAATCATGCTTAAGAGGCAAGATGACCAAATTACCCTTTTCCGGAAAAGGTAATCTAGTGGGAGAATTGCTTGGTCTAATACATACCGATGTATGTGGACCAATGTCAACTCTAGCACAAGGAGGCTATAGCTACTTCATCACCTTTATCGATGATCACTCACGATTCGGGTATGTGTTCTTGATGAAACACAAATCTGAAGCTTTTGAGAAATTCAAAGAGTTCAGAAATGAAGTAGAGAAACAACTTGACAAAAGTATTAAAATACTTCGATCCGATCGGGGGTGGTGAATACTTAAGTCAAGAGTTTCAAGATTATCTTAGGGACAATGGGATATTGTCCCGATGGACTCCGCCGTATACACCACAGCATAATGGTGTATCTGAGAGGCGTAACCGAACCTTGATGGACATGGTTAGATCCATGATGAACCATGCAACTCTTCCAAAATCCTTTTGGGGCTATGCACTTAAGACAGCTATTTACTTGCTAAACAGAGTCCCGACCAAGGTAGTCTCTACTACTCCATATGAGATTTGGAATAGTAAGAAACCTCACTTAACTCACCTTAAGATATGGGGTTGTCCTGCTTATGTGAAGCGGGTTATATCAGACAAATTGGATGCTAAGTCTGATAAGTGTCTATTTATTGGATATCCTAAGGAAACGAAGGGTTACCAATTCTATCATCCCTTGGAGCAAAAGGTGTTTGTTTCAAGGCATGCTGTATTTCTAGAAAAAGAATTTCTTTTACAAGAAAACAGTGGGAGTGGGATTGAACTTGATGAAGTTCAAGAAACTCCAATAGACATTACAGAGACACCTAGTCTAGACCCACAACCAATACCTCATAATAATGAGCTATCAGTTGAACCTAAAACAACACCACCTCTTCGTAGGTCTGATAGGGCACGCAATTTCCAGAGAGATATGGATTTCTCGTAAGTGAATCGAACGACGTGTTACTCATAAGCGATGATGAACCTATCAGTTATGAAGATGTTCTGAAAAGTTCAGAAAGGGACAAATGGCTTGAAGCCATGAAGTCGGAAATGGATTCCATGTATGAAAACCAAGTATGGGACTTGGTTAAACCACCTGAAGGGATTAAGCCCATAGGGTGCAAGTGGGTTTTCAAGAAGAAAACCGACATGGAAGGTAATGTTGTTACCTTTAAGGCTAGATTAGTGGCAAAAGGATATCGTCAAAAACAAGGAATTGATTATGACGAAACCTACTCGCCAGTAGCTATGCTTAAATCCATTCGGATGCTCCTAGCCATAGCAGCTCATTGTGATTATGAGATATGACAAATGGATGTGAAAACAACTTTCCTTAATGGAAACCTGCTTGAGGATGTATACATGATACAACCTGAAGGTTTCACATCGGTTGATAAAACCAAAGTATACAAGTTTCGACGATCCATATATGGACTGAAGCAAGCATCTAGGAGCTGGAACATCCGTTTTGATGAGACAATCAAAAAGTTTGATTTCTCACAAAATCCTAACGAACCTTGTGTGTACAAGAAGGTTAGTGGGAGTGCAGTCGTATTCTTAGTATTATATGTCGATGACATCTTACTTATAGGAAACGATATATCAGTCTTACAAACAGTTAAAATTTGGTTGTCCAAAACTTTCTCCATGATAGACCTGGGAGAAGCAACCTATATCCTTGGGATTAGAATCTATAGAGATAGATCAAAACGGTTGCTTGGTCTTTCGCAGTCTACATATATAGACCGAGTACTAAAAAGGTTTAGCATGTCGGAATCCAAGAAAGGTTACCTTCCCATCAGGCATGGGATCAACCTTTCAAAGTCTATGTGTCCGCGCACAGAAGACGAGAGGATTTGCATGAATAAGATTCCCTATGCATCCGCGATAGGATCTATCATGTATGTTATGTTATGTACTAGGCCAGATGTATCGTATGCTCTGAGCGTCACGAGCAGATACCAGTCTGATCCAGGAAAGGATCATTGGGCTCCTGTCAAGACAATCCTAGAACTAAGGATGTGCTCCTAATATATGGAGAAGGAGATATGGTAATACGTGGGTATACAGATGCCAGTTTCCAGACAGATAAGGATGACTCCAAATCGCAGTCTGGATACGTATTTGCTTTGAATGGAGGCGCAGTAAGTTGGAAATGTTCCAAACAAGACACCGTAGCGGATTCTTCCACTGAAGCGGAGTATATCGCAGCTTCGGAAGCAGCAAAGGAAGAAGTTTGGATCAAGAAGTTTGTCTCAGAACTTGGTGTGGTTCCAACCATTGATGAAGCAGTGCCGGTTTACTGCGACAACAATGGAGCTATTGCACAAGCAAAGGAACCAAGGTCTCATCAGCGATCCAAACACGTGCTTCGGCGCTATCATCTGATCAGAGAGATTATAAGTAGGAATGACATACAAATTGAGAAAATTTCCACTGAAAGGAATTTAGCGGATCCTTTAACTAAGGCCTTACCTTAAAACAAGTTTGAGGGTCATGTTAGAGCCTATGGTATTGGATACCGTAGCGATTGGCATTAGGCCAAGTGGGAGTTTGTTAGTGATATGAGAGAAGTGTCCTAAAGCAATCGCCTTATGATGTAAACATTTATATTAATAAATGATAATTCACTATTTGAGTATACATATTTTTGTGAATTTGATTGGGATCTTAAACTCATCTACTGAATGTCCGCAATACAACTCACAGCATAAGAGAATTTGTGATGGGATCACAACTAGTGATTATCTCTAATGTGCAATTGTGAAGTATTGAAATTATCCCTAGTCGATGAATTGATAAAAACGGACACTATCAATTCTGTTGAGACTAGCATGGGTTATTCTCTAATCAGTTGATTTTCACTGGCTGGTGACATTGGGATGTCCAGAGATAAACATGGATGCTAGTTAAGGGAACTAGTTCATTGGAGTGACTAGCTGTAAAACTTCATATGGTTATCCATAAAGATATGTCAATGAAGTTCTTACTGCAGCTTAAGTGCGATGTTCCTTTGACTTGCGGTGTTCAAGTCATCTTGGTCATGGAGACTTATACTTTAACATCTTAAGCAAGCATCTCCAAGGAGGTGTGGACCCAGGATGATTGGGTATGAGCCGAAGTGCCCGAAGATGTTTGAGCAGCCTACAAAGGATTCACCATTCCTTGCGAGGAGATGTATACCCAGGCCTATCGTCGGATTGTTACTCAAAACCTCTGGCCAGAGTATATCATGTTAAGAGTGCGAGTCTCTTAAATACATGAGAGTAATTAGAAATCCAAAGGACGAGAAAGACATTACTTGGGCTAGGTGTGACGTAGTCAGCCTAGTGGAGACTGACACAAATAGACCGTGTCCTGAACCAAGTGGGTATAAGATGGTGAAGGGAATGGGGCACGACTCATTAGAGCTGCTGAAGGGTTTCAGAATAATTTCTTCTGAGGTCAAACCGTTGATCTTTCGATTAATTGGGGGTCATGATGTACTACTAGGTGCCACTCATGACCGTTCTATAATTGGTTAATTATAGACGGCCAACATAAATCGAAAGCCTATTTAGTCACACGCACTACGGGTAATCCGAGGGATTTAAAACGAGTTGAAAATTGAATTTTCCGATCAAGAGAAATAAGTCGAATCTGAGTTAATCAGAGGCGCAATGGAAGCTAAAAATGGCTAAGTCTTTTGAAGGCTTTTTGGGCGAATTAAATGAGTTTAATTCGCGTTGGTTCGGCTCGGTTTGGGCTGGCCAAAGACGGTGCCAACCCTCCTTGGTTGGCCGGCCATTAAAAGGGAGAATAACCAATTTAATTGGTTTAATTAATAAAATGAATCTAGTGCGATTTATTTTATAAATTATGGATAAATAAATTTGTATAAAAAAATTTATATAAATAAATTTGTAGAAATTTATTCTTTTATGGAAGTTAAAATAATCTATGAATTGGTTTATTTTAATTTTATAAAATCAATTATGAATTGATTTTTCCATAATAAGAAAGTTTATAAATTCCTTATAAAATTTATTTCATAATTTAAAGAGAAGAAGAATTTGTTTTATTATAAATTAGTTATAATAAGACTCGGCTTAAACGGAACAATTAATAAGAGAATTTATAAGATAAATTTCTTATAACTAATTCCATTAATTCCGTTAAGAGGGAGACTTAGCAAAGGAGTTGCTACTATATAAAGGAACCAAAGGCAAGCCCTTATTACGCATTACTAATTGAGATTAGTAACTTCCTCTCTCCCTCTCTCTTATTCTCTTCTCCCTCTCCTTTCCCTTAGGGCTGGCACCCTTCTTGGAGAATTAGGGCCGGCTCCCACCTTCCTTGCTAGGGCCGGCGCACCCTATCAACACCAAGCAAGGTTGCCGTGAGCTTCAAGAAGAAGGAGAAACGAAACAAGAAGAAGAAGAAGCGGATAGCGACTCCTCTCTTCCCGGAATTCGATTCCGTTTTCTTGGTGGTTAGTTTCCCTTTCCTCTCTTGATCTTTCTTGTTGTGCCTATAGAGAATCTAGTAGTTCTCGTCGGCACAAAACTCGTGACTTTGCGAAGTCATCCCGAAGAGAACTCGGCGTGGACGCGAATAGAGGCGGAGCTTCCAAGGGACGCTACGGTTGGATCTCGTCCCTTACTTCGAGTTACGAAAGGTACTTAGTAAATTAGTTTACTTTTCCGCAAAGTTTTATTTTATGATTAAGTCAACACATCATAAGGTTGCATGCTAGATACGTGGTTAAAATAATTTAGTAAATTATTTTATGCTAATTCTTCCGCTGCACGTAAAAATTTAAAATTTTACGAACCCGTATCCTTGTGAACATGCACCCGGTCCCAACACGGCCAACATAAATCGAAAGCCTATTTAGTCACACGCACTACGAGTAATCCGAGAGATTTAAAACGAGTTGAAAATTGGATTTTCCAATCAAGAGAAATGAAGTTTGGTTGAGCTAAACGATAAGTCGAATCTGAATTTTTCAGAGATGCATCGGACGCGTAAAATGGCTAAGTCTTTTGAAGACTAAATAGATGAATTAAATGAGTTTAATTCATTGGGGCGTGGCTTGGATTGGCGGACCAAAGAGGGTCTCCACCCTCTTTGCTTGGCCGGCCACAACAAGGGGAGAAAACTAAATTGTTTGGTTCAATTTATAAAATAAACCAAGTGTGGTTTGTTTTATAAAATTATGGATAATAAAAATTTTTTTTAGAAATTAAAATGAATCATGGATTGGTTTATTTTATTTTATAAAATAAATTATGAATTGATAAAGAAATTTATAAGGAAATTTATATATATAAAAAAATTTATATAAAGAAATTTATATGATAAATTTCTTATGAAAATTTATTCCATAAGAAAAGGGAGACTTGGTTGATTTTTTATCATGAATTAAAATCATGATAAAACTTGGCATGATGGAATAAATCATAGAAAATTTATATGATAAATTTCTTATGAAAATTTATTCCAAAAGAAAAAAGAGACTTGGCGGTTGAGAGGCCACTATATAAAGGACCCAAGGCAAGGCTTGGAATTCATTCGAAATAATCCAAGTATTCTTGCTTGGGCTCTCTCCCTCTCCTCCCTTCTTTCTCTTGGCCGGCCTCTCCCTTCTTCTCCCTTCTTCTTGCCGTGAGCACAAGGAGAAGCACCGAGGTGACGAAGTTCTTCCGTTGAGACGATCTTCCTCTCCGGCCATCATCACCTTGGGATTGGGCACAAGTCATCTTCCTCCTCCTCGCCGGAATTGTGATTCTGGCCAACCTTGGTGGTGAATTTTTCCGATGTGATTACTTCTCTCTTGGTTTTTCTTGTCGTGTTCTCGGAGAATCTAGTAGTTCTCAAGAACACGAAACTCGTGGCTTTGCGAAGTCATCCCGAAGATACTCGGCGTGGACGTGAATAGAGGCGGAGCTTCCGAGGGACACTTACGGTTGGATCTCGTCCCTTCCTTCGAGTTACGCGAGGTAATAAGTAAATTAGTTTACGTTTCTGCAAAATTTTAAATATATGATCATGTCTACACAACATAAGGTTGCATGCTTAGATGTGTGGTTAAATAATTTGAGAAATTATTTATGCTAAACCTTCCGCTGCACGTAATTAATTTTAAAATTACGAACCCGCATCCATGTCAACATACACCCGGTCCCAACAAATCGGCCCAAGTGTAATCAGCTAGATCATGGGTTTTGATGTGTGTCAATATGATTAAGTTAGGGTTTCATGTTGATCTAATATGTGTATGTGAGTGTGCAGGTTTGCAGGATACACATTGACTTAGTTGAACGTCTTCAGGGCCGGTGAAGGATGGGATGGGAGACAAGTCGTGGACTTGCATGCATCCGAGGGACCGTGGACAAAGCAGGGACGATGAGCCGAGAGAAGCGGACTTCGAGGCATACGTGAAGGGTGGCATGGGAGACAAGCCGCGGGCTTGCATGCATCCGAGGGACGAGAGCCAAAGTCGAAGAGGGCTTGAAGGCAACAGGTCGAGGCTACTGAAGGAAGAGTCAACTGAGTCATGAGGATTCGAGTGCTGAGAGAACTGTACTCAGGAAGGAAAATCCTAGGGTTCGAGTGCTGAGAAAATTGTACTCGAGAAGGGAATCCTTAGGTGGCAGTCGACTGATGATTGATCAGTCGACTGAGGTAATGCACAGAGAGATCAGTCGACTGATGCAGTCGACTGTGTAACTACCTGGCCCCTCAGCCCCTATGACGACTCCTCATGTCGTCGACCATCGACCGTGTCGTTACTCACAAGGACTTTCCACCCCTGGCCAATGGATTATTTTTCCTTCCCCAGAATTCGAACTCTATACCTCCAAGCTTAAGTACTAGATTTTATGAATCATGATAACCAATTGATCCTGCTCATTGGTTACCAGGATTCATAAACTCTAGTACTTAAGCTTGGAGGTCTAGAGTTCAAATCCTGAGGAAGGCAAAAAAAATCCACTGGCCAGGGGTGGAAAGTCCTTGTGAGTAACGACACGGTCAACGATCGATGACATAAGGGTCGCGAAAGGGGCCACCAAATGGGATTTTGGCCGCCAAAGGGGTAGAGAGGTCGGGTCGTTACAGACTGGGCAGTCGACTGGTGTCGACCAGAATACGAATCGTCAGGTGGTGACATTCGAATTCACAAGGACCAGTCGACTGCCCCAGGGGACTATAATAGTCATCTCCATAGCCTATCCCATGTAGTTGGTAATCTCCTCCTCAGCTAGTCATCCGGTTTCCTGGAACCCCTACAAAGAAATGCAGACATGATTAGTGGCATTCGTATCTACACACCAGATACCGTTAGATATCACCGCTAAATATGTTACAACAACAAAAGAAAAAAAATATATCTGAATTATTACTCTAACGGCGGGGACAATCCGCCTTCCAATGTCCAGACTGCTTGCACATGAAGCACTTGTCTTTCGGCTTCTTCATGCAACTCTGAGGTCCCTGTAATCCTGCTACTTTTTTTGCCCCAGCTTGTTTCTTCTTCTTCATGCCTTACGGTTTAGAAGTAGAAACCCCTTGAGCAATGAAAGTCTATGAACCCTGAGGAGAAAACCCATATGCCACCTCGAGTTCTGTCAGAAGTTCCACCCATGAATATGTACGTTTGTTCATATTGTAGCTTAGGCGAAACTTCTCAAAACTCTTTGGTAGAGATTGGAGGATGAGATCGACCTAGGTTTCCCATCAATTTATGCTCCAAAGATTTCCATCTCCTTTTGCCAAACCATCATTTTGAGAACATGTTCCCTCACGGGCATACCCTCAATTATGATGGTCGTTGTCAAGTTCTTCATGACTTCTTGCCTAGTGGCCCGATTATGATTTCCGAAGAGTTCATCGAGTTTGGATGTTTTATCACTGGTAATGGAAGAATCCTGATTTTGATGACTCTAAGTCATCTCATCTGCTTTTAACCATTTCCTAAAATATTCAAACTCCTCTTCATCATTAATCTCACTAGGTTCTTCAGCAAAAACTCAACAAGATCACACTTGGATTCCTCGGCAATTTGGACAAAGTCCAGGTTTAATTCCTAATCTTTATTATTAGGGGCATTAAGTTGGTTTTCTCTTTGAATTAAATCATGTGGGTCTCGATCCATTTTAAAACACCTGAGAATCACAACAATCACACAATTTAGATTTCTAAAATAAATTGATTTCTCAAAACAATAATTTTTGAAATCAACCAACACCTCAAAACATCGAGAATATCGTATGACATCATAGTGTGGACGTATGCGAATTCTACATTTGTAAGAGGAAGTTTTACCCATTAATTTTATTATCTTGTCAACCTAACTTTTTGACAAATAAAATTAATAGTTGGTCCTCTTTGGCCCTACAAATAATAGCAGTGACTCCGATGGGGAGGATACTATTATTTGCATCTAAACGTTTACTATTACACGATACTAAGAAAATTATTTCTGATTATGTGTCATCCGATGGGGAAGTACACACACTCTTCAATAACTTTCTATAATCTTTTTGACCCAATGATCCGTAGAACAAGCCCATCCGATGGGGAGGAAGGCACTCAGAGCCGACGCGCAGACTTGTTCGCATCACATGTCAGATTATAATGGAGGCCACAGGACCCTTAGGGTCCCTCTCACACTTAGTTATTTAATTTGAGAAATTTTCATGCACACACACAACAAGCACATAACCCAAGCAACAAATAAGAAAAATCCTAGATTTTTCCAACTATCATGGCCTTGGTCTCCAATGCGCCTCCAGTCGTGTCACCACCTCGTCCACTCCTCCCTATCCATGCGCAAGCCTTCCATGAAGGGATCTCCGAGCTGAGATGAATAGCTACTTATTTACATCCATCGATCTTATACTCCACAAAGGAGTGTACATATAATCTAGATCGAAAGTAAATAAAAGCTCAGCTAAACAGGTGTCGTATTTAATTACAAAAATTAAATACCTAATTTAGCTTCGTCAACCCCGAGCATTTAATTAATTACAATAACACACAATCAATCACATATAGCCATTATTTAAGCCATGATAAGTTGGAATCTAGTGCCTGCAATAAAGAGTTAGCCTACGCACATCCATAAATCATCCAGCAAAAAAAAATATATGATAATGTGCCAAAAATTAACAGAATCTTAAACACACAATATCGGAAACCTGGCTCTGATACCAATTGATGGAATCGGGTATGGCTCAGCGGGTTTCCTAAGCGAACACGGGGTCGAACATAAAAGACCTCTCCATGTCTACAGATTAAAAATTTAACCCGAATGGAAACCTATCCCTCAAACGACCATCTCGTCATCGTATGAATCGGTTCAAGTTACAACTTAGCCAATCTCAAAAATTGAGCCTTGTAACTCGCCTAACCGATCGACCGTGAAAAAGACGACAAGCGGATCATCGGTTTTTGTGTTTATCTTCAGGGTCCATGACATAATTAATTATCAATAATAATTAGCAACTAATTAAACCATGATAATTAATACACATGCAATAACAAAATATCTCATAAAATGATAGAAACTAATAAGGAGCCAAAAAGAGATATACCTTGTCTTTTACTCGTAGTCTTCTACCTTATGACCCTCCCTTCTTGGACGTTGTGTGGGTGACAATCTACCAAGACGCAGAGTCACCAAGCTTCCAAGTAATCCTCCTTCTTCTCCTTCCTTTGCGCCAACAAACCCTAGGATTAGGGTTTCTCCTGCCAGCCACCTTTATTCCTCTCCACCTTGCACCACCGACCACACCAAGGTCCCAAGGTGAGCCAACCACAAGGCAGCACCGAGAGGAAGACAATGAAGAAGAAGAACCGAAGGAAGATGAGAGAAGGAGCTTCCTCTTCATCCTCCAACCCTAAAGCTGCCGCCGCTGCCGACAACATCTTGTCTCCCGCCGCCGCGGAGCTAGAGGAAGCCAAATCCTCATCGCCGATCACTCCTCCTAGTACCTGCCTTTGCGTGCTCAAGTAAGGGAGAAGAAAGGAAGGGAAGAAGTAACTTCTTCTCCTCCCCCACTACTAGCGCTGCCCAAGGCCTTGCCGTCGGCGTCTCTCCTCCTCTTTCTTGTTGCTGCGCACCACAAAAGGAGGTATGGAACGCCTCCTTATCCCTGTGATCGTCGGCCATGAAGAGACGAAGGAAAGACACAAGAAGGAGGAGATAACTCCTCCATCCGCCGGTGACCGAGGAGAGAAGGGAGAGAGAGAGAAAGGGTTTTAGTGTTTTTGCTTTTATGATTAATTGAATTAATTCTTGATTTATTAGCCTTGGTATAATGACTCCTATGGGGTATATATAGGGCTACGATAGGGACCATGAGGAGGAGTTGGGTCTTGGCCCGCTAATGGATCCAAATCCGATCCATTAATAGAGATTTATTCCACTAAAGGATCCCCATTGAACTTCCTCACCAATCCCCATATTTTCATATGGGCTCCACCTATTATAAGCACATCCATCTCCCCGTGTTTAAGATATCGAATGTTCGTCGATTAATTTAAATTACTGACAATTTTAATTAATCAACCACTTGATCTTTGACTAGTACCACTCAACTTTTTCATCATGTTGGACCATAGTCCACTTGCAAAATTTAACATGATGAACCTTATGAGCTCATCAAGGGGGCATCATCAACCCGACTCACCAGGACACAGATTCCGTCAATAATTAATGGCACACCATGTAAATAATATTGTTTCCTAACTTACCGGGTCTATCGATTTAGAAGAATAAATCTCACCCATTGGTAAATCAAAGAAACTATAATTAAATACATGTGCCCGTTATTATATCGGGATTTAGAGATTGTACTCCATAATATATCTGAGGTCTAATCCAATTATAAAGACAGTATAAATTTGATGACCTCTATTTTGGTCCTACTCAATGCATACAAAGCATATTAGTGTAATTCTATGGTTAAGACAAGTCACACCTAATTACACTACAACCATCCCGATGGTTTATCCAATTCCATCTCGGTTGTGAGCCTCTTACTTATACTTTGCAAGGAACTGATAACAGGATCTTCTGTGCGTCACCACACACCATGTTATCTACAATACAAAGTATCAGGCATTTTGTGCATATACTAATATAAACATGCAACCTGTGATTCTGTGATTCTCTTTCAAAATGTAGATGTTCTTATAAAAGCAAGGCTTTTAGTATACATCCTAACACATAGGCCTTCGACGTACTAACACTATGGCATTGGGAACCAAGTAAATAAATCTCACATGTTTTTATTGTTGTTTTTTTTACTTTAATTATTTTCTCTATGTAGTAACAACTCTGATAGAAAGTTGAATGAATGAACGACGAGAAGATGAAAAAGCAAAAGTCGATATTCACCCCCCCCCCTCCTGTATTGATGACATTGATCCTACATAAGGATAATGTACTCTATCTTAAAAGCAATTCCAAGAAGTTCAGGAACACATGAAGAAGAGAGAGTGTTTTCAAGAATAGGTCTTAGAATTTATAAATGAGCAAAATATAGAGTGGGATAACATGCGACACTTAAGGTAGACCATGAACATAACACAAGAACAAATGGGAAACCATTTTGCTGATCATGAAACTCTCAATCGTGAATTGCCACGCATGCCAAGGCTTCCTCCACAAATTATCCCTATTTACTTTAAGTACCTCGGAATAGTTTTGATATGGTCAACCGAGTTAAGTTAGGTCTTGTTCGATTAATGCCATGTGTCTAAGTGCGCAGGTGCTTAGGAGCACAAGATGTCGGCCAAAAGATATAGTAGACTAGAAGGATGGCATGGGAGGGGATCCGACAAGCTCAGTGCATTCGAGGAATGGAAAGTTTCTTAAAGAGTACATTGGTAAACGAGAAGGACGTACGTGACGTCTGAGGTACGAGAAGCCGAGGAGGAAACTTATTCGAGGAGAAGGCCAGAGTTGAGTTCGAGTGCTCGAGAATGGGAGCACCCGTGTTAACACAGGCGCCGAGATATAGAAGCGCTCGTATTAGCACAGGCGCTCAGAGTCTGGGCGCCCGAGTTGATACATGCCCCCGAGTAATGTTTTATCAACTTTCCAACCATTCCGAAGTGGATCGACTTTAACCGAAACTCAAGTGCCCCCATGGAACACAGGTGCTCGAGATGTGCCACGTCAGCAACAGATAAGTTTGTCCAAGGGTTATAAATAGACTCCTTGATCTCAGAAAGAAGGCAACACACTTGTAATCATTTTCCTATGGAGCTCTAATGTTCTGTGCTTTAACTTTCTTGTAAGAGGCAACTTCACCTTCCTCAAAGGAGTTTGATAGTGAAGCCTATTGGTGTTGTTTGCACTAACAGTCAAATTCGTGGTTTGATGAATGACAAATAGGTTAAAGTTAGGTAAGTTATTTTCTAACCTTGTTACCAAGTGTGTAGGATTGAAAGGCTTAGGACCTAACACCAAACTGAGGTATACGGTAGTTGAGTGCTGGTAGGAAATCTAGTTGGGTCCTCGGTGTAACACCCCAAATTTTCCCATATATAATGTTATGAATTCATGAAACATTATTATTATGAAATTTCATAATGGGCTTGGCTTAATGGGCTTTGATGTGGATTAGTGCAAAATGTGATAAAAAGAAAGTGTAGAAAGGAGGAAGCAGGGATCGAACCTTGAACCTCCTAGTTTCACTAACCATGTCATAACCAATGCGCCAAGAATGTTTTCATGTTGAGAGAATAAGAAACATGTTCGTTAAAGCTAGGGAAGTGAAGAGACATGTCCCTTGATGAGAAGAGTATAAATAAGAGAGGGAAAAGAAGTTTCATTTCTCTCTTCTTCTTCCTCACTCTTCCCACCGAAAACCCAAGTCCCTTCTCCCTTTTCATTTTCGAAAATACACCCTAGGGTTCTAACCCTAGGGAATTGGAAGGAAGAAGACCCCATCCAAGGATTTGTGCCCTCTACTAGGGCCAAGTGTTTAGAGGAGTTCTAGAAAAGGAAACTCTCACTCTTTCTTCAACCAAGGGTACCCTAAAGATTTAGAGAAGGTGAAATTCAAGCGAAAGGATGTAAGTATCCCCTCGCCTGCAGTGTAATTGTTGTTACATGATTCTTTATTCTCTTGTTTTTCGAAAATGGGTGTATCCCTTGTGAGAGTTTCGGCCAACCCCAAGGAGGAGGCCTTGGCTACTCTTTGATTCATGAGGAGACCCCATGAAACTTAGGGTATATGTATGGGTTGTATCCCTTCAAAAATGTTATGAACAAAACCCTAAGGTTTTGCCCTTATGTAGGTTTCGGCCACCCCTTAGGGGAAAGCCTTGGTTACTTCTTGATGCATAAGGAAACCCCTTGAAACTTAGGGTATACTTATATGTTGTTTTCCCTACATGTTGTGATGACAAAAATTAGGGTTGAACACCCTACAAGGTTTCGGCCATGGATGGAAAAAAAAACTAGGGTTTAGGATTGTATGATTTCCTATGATGTATCCATGCTTAGTAGTATAGACAAAGTGTTTGTGTAAATGTTTGTGTGAATGTTTAATTTCAAGAACCCTAGTTTCCCCTACCCTTGACCTTCGGCTAACCCTAGAAGAATTAGGGTTTAGGGTGCATGATTATCCTATGATGTAATCCATGCTTAATAAGGTTGCATGATATGTATGTTAGTGATATGAGAGAAGTGTCCTAAGGCAATCGCCTTATGATTGTAAACATTTATTTTAATAAATGAAAATTCACTATTTGAGTATACATGTTTGTGTATTTGATTGAGATCTTAAACTCATCTACTGAATGTCCGCAATACAATTCACAGCATAAGAGAATTTGTGATGAGATCACAACTAGTGATTATCTCTACATGTGCAATTGTGAAGTATTGAAAATATCCCTAGTCGATGAATTGATAAAAACGG
>JAGFNQ010008753.1:0-25901 GCA_024364735.1 Boesenbergia rotunda | reverse complement strand
TTCAACTCTACATTTATTCTGTTCATAAACAGTTATACTTCATTGTTTACCTTATGTTCTTAACTGTTATAAGTTTTTAACTTAACTTTGAATTGTGTTGTCATAAATCAAAAAGGGGGAGATTGTTGGTGCAGGAACCACCATATCGAACCTTGTTTTGATATTGACAAAGGATTCAAAGTTAAGTTTATTTGTGATCTAATAATGTTACTCAAATGTGCAAGAAAGTCCTAGGTAATCTAGGCAATAAGTCCTAGCCGTGGGCTGGGCAACTAAGTCCTGACATAAGGTTGCGCAATAAGTCCTGGTCGTGGACTGGGCACTAAGACCTGGCCGAGGGCTGGGCACCGAAGACTTGCTCGGAAGGTGGGCACTAAGACCTGGCCGGGGGCTGGGCACCGAAGACCTGCTCGGAAAGTGGGCACTAAGACCTGGTCGCGAATTGGGCACGAAGACCTGGCCGGGGGCTGGGCACCGAAGACCTGCTCGGATGGTGGGCACTAAGACCTGGTCGCGGATTGGGCACGAAGACCTGGTAAGTAAAGCTGGGCAAAAGTCCAACTGGAGGAGCCGGTTGGCAAAAGGTAAATTCTCCTGAGAGGAGTAGGTGAGGACGCATTCCCCGTCAAAGGAACATAGGCGTCGGCTCAACCTAGGGTTCCATTTTGGAGACCCAAAGTCAGAACCAAGATAGCTAAGGCTGTATAAACCTAATACTTGATTGCTTTGTGTTGTTTTGGACTAACCCTAGATGCAGGACCGAAGGAATGAGTTTCTGCAGCTCAGAACGCCTCAAAGGAGAGAGGCAACAGTTGAGTAGGGGGCCCCCAGTGTCCCGAGCGCCCCCAAGGTCAAGGCAAAACAAGTTAAGCAAACATGTGCTTCAGCAGTTCACTGGGCGGGGCGCCCCCATGCTCCCGAGCGCCCCGGATGTCTCGGGCGCCCTGGGTTCAAGCCAACGAAGCGGATAGAATCAAGCCAGCGAGAACCCATCGGAACGAGTCAACCCGGGCGCCCCCTGCGTCCCGAGCGCCCCCGGTCAAACCTCAGCCCGATCCTTGAGGCATAACGGCTGACTGAGCCTTGTCCGGATCGATTGACACGTGGGGGGTGCCCCCAATGTTCAGGGCACCCCGGGAAACTATAAAAAGCCCCTCGACCCCAAGGCTTCAAACATCACTGCTTCCAATGCCAATACGCTCTTCTACTCAAGCGCTCTTCTCCAGAAAACTTCCATCTCGAGATTCTAGCGCTGACGACAACCCTACGCACCGAAGAACAATCTACACCGGGCATCGGTAAAAGAAGAGTTAATTTTTTAATTGTACTTTCTCTGCACTACTACTGTACATCTTCTTGTAATTATTTGCGTGACTATAGTATTGCCCGCAGTAAACGTTCAATGACCGTGGGCCTTGGAGTAGGAGCCGACCGCGACTCCGAACCAAGTAAATCGTGGTGTTTGCATTTGGTTTTTGTGTTAAAATTCCGCTGTGCATACTCTCTTTAAAATCCAAAACGCTTTACGATATTCACCCCCCCTCTATCGTATTCTCTCGATCCAACAGAAGGAGGCTTTTCATAGTGGAGAGTGTGCTCGCGTGTGGATCCTTGGATTAGTCACCTCTCGAAGGTGGATACCAAGTAAACTCTCAGTGTTAGCATTGGTCTTCATATTTTTTATTATATTGTTTGTATTGTGCTAACCGTCTTGTAGAGAAAGTTCAAGAAAAGTGCTATTGACCCCCGCCCTCCCCCTCTAGCAAGCAACATGATCTAACAAGTGGTATCAGAGCCGGTTCACTTCGGGAGAACTCACCATCGTCCGGAGTATCAAGAAATGGCTTTTCAAGAGGGCTATAGTACTGCAAGGCCACCATTCTTCAACGGAAATGACTTCACCTATTGGAAAGGTAGGATGGAGTACTATTTGATGAAATATATTGTAAATTGGATGAGTATTGTAGATGGCTTCGATGCACCCGTCAATGAAAGAGGAGAGTCACTACCAATGAGGACTTGGACAATGGAAATCATGAAGAAGGCACAAGCAAATGCGAAGGCCACCACAACACTTCAATGTGGATTGTCAAAAGAGCAACTCAATAAAGTGGGGTCTTTCAAGAGTGCAAAGGAACCTTGGGAGAAGATCGTCGAACTCAATCACTACAAGAAAAAAGCTAAAACACAACATTTGAAAGACAACGTTTTTTTTAAAAAGCGTTGTCTTATTTTTTTTAACAACGCTTTTAGTGAAAATCGTTGTCTATGTTTTTTATTTCTTATTAACAACAACGCTTTGCAACTAAGTGTTGTCTATTGGTCATTTTTTTTGGATCAAAGACAACAGGTTTTAAAAAGCGTTGTCTTTGAATATTTTTTTAATATATATAATAATAATTTTTTAGTAAGTGTTGTCTATGTAAAAATATGATGTAAAATAAATAAATAAAATAAAATAAAATCCAATGAATACAAAATTAGAAATTTCTGTTTTTATATAAATTAGAAAATTCTATTTTTTTTATATAAATTAGAAATTTCTGTTTTTTTATATAAATTGAAATTTCTGTTTTTATATAAATTCCTGATTTTTTATAAATTCTTGTTTTTTTATGTTATAGATTTTATATGAAAAAAGATAAAACACAACATTTAAATACAAAATTAGAAAATGCTGTTTTTATATAAATTAGAAATTTCTGTTTTTTTATATAAATTAGAAATTTCTATTTTTATTCTCCAATCTTGATTTTTTATAAATTATTATTTTTTTATGTTATAGATTTTATATGAGCCCGTGCCCTAAGTCCCCTAACGCATCGCAGCGACTCAGCTTCCTCCTCCCCAATTTCCTCACTCGCCCATCCCCGCCGACGCCGACGCCGACGCCGACGCCGACGCCGACGCCTATGCCGTTGGGCCACCTCCCCCTCTTTCAGCTTGCGATCCTTTTCTCCTCCTCCTTCCCTCCGATTCGCCGATCACTGGAGATCATCACCCGACGTCAACCCCTTTCTTTAGCAAGCTCACCAGCTAATCAATCGATGCATCGCCTGATCGCTGGCCAAGCTCTTGATCCATCGCCACTGGTGCAATAGTTTGAAGTCGGGAATTCCGATCGTGCCAAGTCTGTGCAGAGGTACCGCGCCGAGCATCACAGGTAAGATTTTGGATGCATTGAGTTTGATCTTGAATGGAGTTAGGGTTGGACTGGTTCGTTTGCCTTTGGTATTGAATTCTTGTTCTGAGTTCTTACAATGGATCATTTGTTTGTGAACTTCAGTTTTTACGGCAACCTACTATGTTCTAATTTTTTTTTTTGCATATTGTTGGATTTTAGGAATGAATTGGAGGTAGCTTTTGATCCTAATGCAGGTCCTGTTGTGCGAACTTTCTGTTTAAAATTAGTTTTGTGATCTTTTGCGGGAAGTTTCTGATTTGGTTTTGTGTGCTTTTGCTTTGCCGTGAGGATATGTTGTTTGTGGGATTTTTTGCTTTGCCGTGAGCTGCTTGTGGGATTTTTGCTATGACAAGCATTTGGTAATGTTTTATGTTTAGTAATGATTTCTATTTAAAATTGTTTTCAATTTGGTTTGCATATTGTTGGATAATCATAATGTTGGATAATCAAATTTTGTTGCATAATCATATTGTTTGATTATTGTTGGATAACATCATATTTAATACTTGTGTTTGTGTTAATATTTTGTTATATTATTTACAACTATTTTGAAGGTATTAGCTCATTGTTGGTTGATTAGTTATTACAAGAATGGACAAAGAATGGATGTCAAAGGATAGGCTATCACGTGAATATGAGAATGGAGTAGAGTCTTTCTTACAATTTGCAATGGAAAACACTGACAATCCAAATGCAATACCTTGCCCATGTGCAAAATGTGGTAATCTAAAGAAGAAAAATATTCAAACTATATGGGCACATATGTTTTGTAATGGTATGGATTTGACATATCATACATGGATATGGCACGACAAAAGATCAACAATAGGGGCCTCACATACTGAAAGATCAACAATATGGATGATGACGACGACATACAGATTGTGTGTAAAGATGATGTTTTACAGGTATAATACAAGTTATATTTATATTCATTAATATTATAGAGTTCTGAACTTAATATAATCGACAAGCCTATTTGCATCTTAGGGTAAATCAGTTGCATTAACATTGCAATCTAGCATAAATATTGTTGCATATGGTACAATTGTTTGTATCAATGGACCAGATAAAATGCTTCATGGTGTTCCATTTCCCAAGAATTGCATTCGAGTTTCTATTGATGAAGCATTGGAAAAATTAGCACCTTTGCCATATCCAATTCCAAGTGAATGTGAAGTAATTGGTGATGCTGTAGGAACTCATGTGGCTTGGCCACAACACTTGATAGTGAAGCAAGATGAGGTATATGTGATATTATATTTCAAATTAAATTGTTGCTTTTTTATTATTCAACTTATCTAACTTGTTTACATCTGAAATTATTAGAAGCTTGGAAGGAAGAACTTTGAACAACTAAAAAAGAAGCATACTTTGTCAACAAGGATCCCAAGATCATTACACATGTTATATTGTTATAGTAAGCGTGCTCTAGAGGAAGGCAGATATATATCAATGCGTCTAGATGATGATGTGTTTGACGATGATTGTGAACTTTTTCTGCACCTTGAGGATATCATTTCTTTGTATCATTTGGAGCCAATTATAGGCAATTGTGTTGTTGGCTACATATGGTAACTGTTTTTTCATTATTGAAACATTATGTGTGACCATTATGTTTTCTTCACATTATTGTATACTATGCTAATTTTATTATCTTTGTAATGACAGGCATCTTTATAAGAAGACGCTGAAAGAAAATAAGAAAGAGAAATTCTTATTTATGAATCCACACAAGATCCCACATATGGCAAAAACTACACATGACAAAATAGGTAAGCTTGAAAGGTTGAACCAAAAAGCAAGTCTTTTAGCAGATAGGCTAACTGGTGCATCAGCCAATCAACTAGTTTTGGTGGCATGTAATATTGGGTAAGTAAGAATTAAAACATCACTTTAAATTGCTTCCTTTAACTAATTTATTGAATTATATGCACTAATTATATGTCTATGCCTAGTTTCCATTGGATTCTCACTATCATTGAACCGTACAAGGATGTTATTTATTTGTTGGATTCCCTAAGTCACCGCATTCGCGATGAGGATTAGAAATATGTAGTGGAAATGTGAGTTCATATTTTTTTAGTAAATATTTTTTAACTGAATAAAAAACTCATATATCAAATATTATTAACTGATGAAGGGCCTTAAGATTGTTTAATTCAAATAAAGGAAGGAAAGGTAGAAAAAACGCTAAGTGGGAGGTACTAAAGGTATGTGTAATTTTGTTTAACATGTATTTTAATGTGTATATTTGTCATTGACAATTTGGCTCTAATCATCATAGGCTCCTCAGCAACAAGATGCAAAACAATGCGGTTATTATGTGATGAGATTTATGAGACAAATTATTGAAGATATTGAAACTATCCAGAGAGATTCACTACGATCAATAGTAATATTATTTTGCTTAACTCAAATTTTAGTAAAATTTACAAAGTGAGTTTTGATTATTTTTTCAATTAACGTAATAAGTGCGTGTGTTCATAGTTCACAAAAGCAGAGTATTCTCGAGAAGAAATTGATGAGGTACGGTCTGAGTTGGCGAAATGTATACAAGATCATATTTATGAGTAGGTATGTAAAGATGGTTGCCATAAATCTATTTAGAATTTAGTTTATGAAATGATGACCATCTATTTCCCATTGAGTTAAAGCAAGCATATGAATTGTGAAATGTATGCCGCTATATGTTTCATCTTGGGATCCATGTTTCATAAATCACTTTTCTGTCTTACTAGTTACAAGTATATGCTTGCTATAGGGTTGACCCATTTTTTCATTGCTCAGATGATGTTCATCCAACATTGAAGAAACCGTCTGCAAAGTTCACTACGGATCGTAAAGTAAGTACCTTTGATGACTATTATTTTCGTGTATAGATAGCTATTTTTTTCTCATTCTTGTACCATTTTTTTAGTTAATATTTACATAGAAGAATGCTAGCTAGTCTCTATTTTCACATATTTAGTAAGCATAACTCATCTTTGCCATACAATTTTCTTTACGTTATGTATTCTATAAATATTATTACATCAGATAAAATGCTTATGGATTTCTTGATGCTTGATTTAGATCTATGTGAACTTGCTAATAAGTATTATGACACATTTAACTTGCTTATGGATTTTATCGGTATCGTTTATCTCATTCATTAATATGACTTATATTATTTCACACAAAATCTCTAACATCAAATTTTTATTTTGATGCAGTGTTAAATCATAGTTAAAGAGTTTGAGAAGTTGAGCCCAAAGAATGGTGCAGTCATAGCTATTGGTGAAGGATATTTTGATGATGATCTTGTTAAACTTAATATGGATACACTATTAATTTGAGGAATGTGCGTCCATATATATATTTTTTGGATAATATGAAGTTGTACCTTTTGTTAAATAGTTATATTTTAAAAAAGATTGTGGATGCTTATATTTTTTGTTTGTGGATATTCATATTTACTGTTATGCATGTATTGTGTAGATATTTTCTATATATTTTGGTAAAATAATTATATTTTAAAAAAAACACAACACTTTCTATCCATTTAAAAAATATCTTGTTTGTTAAAAAGACAACGCTTTTTAAGCGTTGTAAAAACTTTTACCTTGTACAAAATAACAACGATTTTTAAGCGTTGTAAAAACTTTGTCATGTTAAAAATGACAACGCTTTTTAAACGTTGCAAAAGTGTGGCCATTGCAAAACATCAACAACGTTATTTAAGTGTTGTAAAAAATGTTGTCTTTATCAAAAATAACAACGCTTTTTAAACATTACAAAAGCGTTGTCTTTACACAAAATGACAACGTTTTTTAAGCGTTGTCTTTGAACAGACTTTTAACAACAGTGCTTTTAACAACGCATTTTAAGTCACATAGACAACGTGGAAAAAGCGTTGTCATTTAGCTTTTTTCTTGTAGTAAATGAAGGATCAAATGAGTCAAAAAGAGCGAAGAAGGGCCTCTTGGTTGCCCAACTA
This sequence comes from Boesenbergia rotunda, assembly GCA_024364735.1. Classification (NCBI taxonomy): domain Eukaryota; kingdom Viridiplantae; phylum Streptophyta; class Magnoliopsida; order Zingiberales; family Zingiberaceae; genus Boesenbergia; species Boesenbergia rotunda. The sequence goes on along the minus strand of JAGFNQ010008753.1, from coordinate 18,738 downwards.
CAATCACTCTCAATGAAGGCCAACGAGATGGTAAGCCAATTACATGGAAGAGTTAAAGAAATAATCAACGAGCTCTATGTAATTGGTGAAAAAGTTGAGAACCGAGATCTCGTGAGGTATGTTCTACAATCATTTTCTTGGACTACATTGTGGGCATCAATAGTTGATGCTTACAAAGTATCAAGGGATCTCTCTACGGTAAAGTTAGATGATTTATTTTGTGAATTTGAGTTACATGAGCAAGCTAACATTTCTTCTAAAGAAAAAGATTTAGCGTTTATTGTAGAAAAGGAAAAGAAGAAGGAGAAGAAGAAGATCATCTACTCCTCATCATCCGAGTCGTAGGAGTCTAGTGCCTCCATGGATAGTGACCAAGAAGTCTACATGGTAAGGAAAATGAGAAGAGCTTTTAAAAGTTTTGCTAACAAGTCTTATGGTAGGAAAGAGTCAAGAAGCAAGAGCAAAGGGAAGGACATTATTTGCTACAATTGCCATCAAGAGGGCCACATGAAGAATGAGTACCCACAATTAAAGAAAAGAGAAGAAAAGAAGGAGGAGAAAAAGAAGACTGAGAAGAGGAAGTCAAAAGAAAAAGGGAAGAGTGCCACAAACCTAAAAGCAACTTGGGATGATCCATCATCTTCGGAGGAAGAAGAAGATCATTTGTCACACTTCACACTAATGGGGGAGTGGACAACTTGGAGTCATCCGAAGATGAGAGGAGTTCAAGTAGTGAAGATGAAAGTGAAGGCTCATCATCCGAATCCGATGTATCGGTAAGTGAGGTATATAGCTTACCCTCCTCTACTCTTGTCAAAATTATTACTAGTACAAATGATGATTTGACTAAGGCTAAGAGAAAAGTTAATGAATTAAAAAATGAAGTTTGCTTGCTCAAATTAGTGTTGAGGCAATCTATGGTCCGGAGTGACCATGTGTTTTGATATTTGGGAAAAGGGTTTAAGTTAGGTTTCCCCTTGTGTTCTAATATGTGTATTTGAGTGTACAGGATTGCAGGTTTACACATATTAACTTAGCTAGGCGGCTTCAGTATGGTGAAGGGTGGCATGGAGACAAGCTGGAGGCTTATGTGCACCCGAGGGACCATGGATGGCAGGGATGATAAGCCGAGGTGCGCGAACTTTGAGGCATGCATGAAGGATGGCATGGAGATAAGCTGGATGTTAGTGATATGAGAGAAGTGTCCTAAGGCAATCGCCTTATGGTTGTAAACATTTATTTTAATAAATGATAATTTACTATTTGAGTATACATGTTTGTGTATTTGATTGGGATCTTAAACTCATCTACTGAATGTCCGTAATACAATTCACAGCATAAGAGAATTTGTGATAGGATCACAACTAGTGATTATCTCTACATGTGCAATTGTGAATAATTGAAAATATCCCTAGTCGATGAATTGATAAAAACGGACAGTATCAATTCTGTTGACACTAGCATGGGTTATTCTCTAATCAGCTGATTCTCACTGGCTGGTGACATTGGGATGTCTGGAGATAAACATGGATGCTAGTTAAGGGAACTAGTTCATTAGTGTGACTAGCTGTAAAACTTCATATGGTAATCTATATAGATATGTCAGTGAAGTTCTTACTGCAGCTTAAGTGCGATGTGTTGGTGCAGAATGCACCTAAGTCAAACCTGTGTTTTGATAATGGCAACATAGGTCAAAAGATAAGTCTTTCTTGTTTTCTAACAAGTTAATCAAGTGTGCAGGAAAAGCCCTAGCGAAGGACTGCTAGGCACTGGCAAAGGAATGCTAGGAAAGAAAGTCCTAGCGAAGGACTGCTAGGCTCCAGGCGAAGGACAGTCTGGGACCGAAGCCCTAGCAAAGGACTGCTAGGCAACTGGCGAAGGACTGCCAGTTTACAAGACCTGACAAAGGACCGTCAGGCAAAAGACCAACCAAAGGAACGGTTGGCATCAGGTAAATTCTCCCGAGAGGAGTAGGTGAGGACGCGTTCCCCGTCGAGGGAACAGTAGGCGTCGGTTCGACCTAGGGCTCCATTTTGGAGACCAAAGTCAGAACCAAGACAGCTAAGGCTGTATAAATCTAATAATTTATTATGTTATTGTGTTTTGGACTAACCCTGGATGCAGGACCGAAGGAACGTGAGTCTGCAGCTCAGAGTGCCTCAAAGGAGTGAGGCAACTGCTGACCAGGGCGGCCGGAGTGTCCCGGGAGCCCCCAAGGTGAACACCAAACACACAATCAAAAAATGCGCTTCGACAGTACAAGCTGCGGGCGCCCCCGTGCTTCCGGGCGCCCCCGCTGCTCGCGGGCGCCCCCTGCGCTGCGGGCGCCCCCAGGCGCTTACCCCGAACCTTAACCACTCGAAGCCAAGGAGATAAGACTTTGACCCGGTCAATGCGGGCGCCCCGAGCGCTCCGAGCGCCCCGGTCAAAGCGGATCCAGAAGATAGCCGCTGACCGAGAGCTCTGCGGATCAGAAGCCACATGGGGGGCGCCCCCGACGTCCCGGGCGCCCCCTTGCCCTATATAAAGGGCCCTCGACCCCAGGCTTCGTACATCAGTTCTTCCAACGTCTCAAAGTTCTTCTACGCTCGCGCCTTGCTCCGGAAACGCTTCACCTCGAGCTGACGACGTCCTGCTGCCCCGAAAGAGTCGACCTACTCCGGACATCGGTAAAAAGAAGAGCGTATTTCTTTAATTAATATTTTATTGCACTTAATTTTATAAATCATATTGTGTAACTTATTTGCGCCAAATATAGAATTGCCCAAAGTAAACGGTCAACGACCGTGGGCCTTGGAGTAGGAGTCGACACAGGCTCCGAACCAAGTAAATCGATTGCGTCTCTGTGTCTTTTATATAATTTCCGCTGCGTACCTACTCTTACTCAAATCCGAAAGTTTTCCGATATTCACCCCCCCTCTATTGGGCTTCTCGATCCAACAAGTGGTATCAGAGCGAGGTTTTCAAACTTGGTGCAACCACCAGTTTGAAATATTTTTTTCGGATTTTTTTTCGAATTTAATTAATTTTTTTTAATTATCTTTATCCCGCACTGCTAATCCAAGACCAGGTCTTGGGACACCTTTTTTTTTGTAAAATTTCCTTTTACAGAACAAATGTCTATGCAAGAGGGATTCAACACTGCTAGACCTCCACTCTTTAGTGGAGAAGACTTTTCCTACTGGAAAAGTCGCATGGAGGTCCACCTGAAAACTCAGGTGGACATGTGGATCATTATCCAGTCCGGTCTGGAAATCCCCCGAAATGCAGAAGGACTTCCACAAAGCTACTCGGAGTGGGACAACACTCTAAAGCGCAAGATAGAAGGCGACGCAAAAGCAACACAAACCCTACAATGCGGACTGACAAAGGAAGAGCTGAACCGAGTGGGCCCCTTCAACAGTGCAAAAGAGCTATGGACAAAACTGATCGAGCTGCACGAAGGGACTTCGGACACCAGGATCAGCAAAAGGGATCTGCTACTGAATAAACTCTACACTATCAAGATGGCCGACAACGAAACAGCAGCCTAGCTCCACGCACGAATCCAGGAGGTAATGAACGGTCTTCACTCAATAGGTCACAAGGTTGAAAACCGTGACCTAATAAGGTATACTCTAAACGCCTTTCCTAGAAACACCTTATGGGCATCTATGGTAGATGCATACAAGGTCTCTAGAGATCTTTCTAAAATAAAACTAGATGAATTATTTTCTGAACTAGAACTGCACGAACAGACTAACACCAATTCGGTCGAAAAAGGTATCGCTTTCATTGCAGGTAAAAATCTAAAGACAACGAAGAAGAAAACTGAACCTGAACCCGAGTCTGACACAGACTCAGAAGATGAAGAAGGAGATCAAACTAAACTGGTCCGGCTCGCTCGAAGCTACTACAAGGAGCTGAAGAACCGAACCAACAAACGAAAAACCGGCCGAAGAAAAGACAAACCAGCCGAACCCACGAACAAGCCTAATGTAACCTGCTACGAGTGCAAGAAGAAGGGCCACTACAAGACAGAGTGTCCAAATCTGAAAGAGTCCAAGAAGACGAAAAGAAAGAAGGCGCTCCAAGCAACCTGGGACGAGTCTTCCTCAGAAGAAGAGACAGAGCCACCCCAGTCCAATCTCCTAGCACTGACCGCCTCAGTCGAGACCGAGTCAGAATCAGAACAAGAGGACGGCGAGCTGACATTCACAGAAGACGGAGAAATAAAGGTAACTGGTTTTAACAGATTACAGTTAACTGAATTGATTTCTTTTCTTTCTCGTGATTTGGCAAAAGCCAAACTCCGGGTCGAATCCCTCCGACAGGAAGTAAAACTCCTGAAAGAGGGAGCTGACTCTAAACCCTCAACCGAGAAGGTTCAGGAAGGAACTCCCACTCAAGTTGAAAAACTTGAAAAGGAAAACTCCTCCCTGAAAACTCAGGTTAAGGATCTTAGATCAGCCCTAGAACGATTCACTTCTGGATCCAAAAATCTTGACATGATTCTTGGGAAATAGAAGTCCGTTCTAAATCGATCTGGACTTGGCTACCGAACCAAATCCCGACAAAGATCGTATTTGGCTGTACTGAATCAGTCCAGAGGCAAAATTCAGGCATGGGTACCTAAACTATGCCTGAACAAACCAACTGGATTAAATCAGTATTGGATCCCCAAGGACAAGATTCACATCTTGCCTAACCATCACCATGGCTTTAGTCCAGGGGGAGCCAAACTGAAAACTATTTTCATTATTAGATAAATTTGTAGTTCTTGATTGAAATTGCTTGTTTGATTGTCTATTTAATTTCTGCAATTTACCATGCTTAGACTTAGGCTAGCTTAAGGACTAAACAAACTTAGCTGAAATTTGACAACATAGTATTGGGTGGAGGTGAGATGATAGTACGTTGGGGAAACCAATTCTAATAAGATCATGTTTACTTGGTCTCTTTAGATTGGTGAAACCAGCCGAAGCTACCGATCCAAAACCCAAACTAGTTAGACCAGAAATTTTTCAAAAAATAATTTTGAAAATGAAGCTTCATTAAAAGGCTTTGTCAAGGAAAGGGTGGATGATCCCATAAGGCTTCGGCCAAAGAAGGCCTAGTGCCTCGCCAAGACCTGGAAGCCAATTTTTGAAATTCAAATTCAAATTAATTTTTGTCAAATTCGAATCTAACACAAAATTTCAGCTAAGTATAGACTTAAACATCTTTTCAAAAATTTCAAAATTAATTAATTAAGTTTTCAAAATTTAATTATCCTTCAAAATTAATCAAAATTTTCAAAATTTTCAAAACTATCAAAACCTGTCTCACAAAACCTATAAGGTTAACGTGATTGAAAACCCTAGATTTGGGTGAGACAGACTAGGCAGTGAAACTCAATTTAAGCTATTCCTGATTCTAATTGGATCCAAATCAAGAAAATTCTTTATGTGTAGGAACATAAAGATTTGGACCAATGGATGTTGGATAGCGGTTGCTCCAGACACATGACTGGAGACAAATTGAAGTTCACCAAGCTCAAACTCAAAAACCTAGGCTCAGTGGCATTTGGCAATAATGCCACACTCAAGGTAATTGGGTCAGGTAACATTGAGCTTAAATCTGATTTCATTATTAAGAAAGTTCTATTGGTTGAAAACTTTAATTTTAACTTGCTTAGCATAAGTCAGTTATGTGATACTGGTTATAGAGTTACTTTCAACAGTTCCAACTGCCTAATTAAAAATGAACAAGACTCAGAAATCATACTTAAGGGCACTAGGAAAAACAATGTATACACTATAAATCTTCCTATTATACCCAAATGTATGTTAACACAATTAGAACAATCAAACCTCTGGCATAGGAGATTAGGACATACCAATTTGAGAACTATCTCAAAAATTACCCAACTTGGCTTAATCAAAGGTATCCCCAACATCAAAAATAATAAAAACCTAATATGTGAATCATGCAATCAAGGTAAGCAAACCAAATCCAATCACAAACTAATTCAGTCTGATTTAACTCAAACCACACTTGAGCTCCTGCACCTTGACCTATTTGATTCACATGGAGCCAAGTCACTAAGCGGGAACCGATACTGCTTAGTAATAGTTGATGATTACTCTAGGTTTACCTGGGTTAGGTTCCTAAAAACCAAAGATGTAACCCTAAACCTATTCAATGAATTCTGTAAACTAATTGAAAATCAAAACGACACTAAAATAAAAAGACTTAGGAGTGATCACGGGGGAGAATTTGAGAATCAACGATTCGAAGAATTCTGTAAAATAAATGGGTATTTACATGAATTTTCATGTCCTAGAACCCCCCAACAAAATGGGATAGTTGAGCGAAGGAATAGAACCTTACAAGAAGCCGCTAGGGCTATGCTCAACAAATTTAATCTAGAAAACCAATTTTGGGCAGAAGCAATTAGTACAACCTGTTATATCCAAAATAGGGTTTTTATTAACAAGCGACACAACAAAACCCCCTATGAATTGTACTACCATAGACTACCAAATTTACACTACCTAAGGGTCTTTGGATGTAAAGTCCATATCCTAAACACCAAAGACTATTTATGAAAATTTCAATCCAAGTCAAACCCTGGTATCTTCCTAGGATACTCAACCACAAGTAGAGCCTATAGAGTTTATAACAAACAAACTAAGAAAATTGAAGAAACTACAAACTTAATTTTTGATGAAGAAATCAATTCAACATCTAATAATACAGATTTAACTTCATCACACTCTGACCAAGAAAATAATAAACCCTTAATTGAACCCTTAAACGAGTTAACCATTGAACTAATTAATGAGTCAACTGAAACAAATATTGAACCAACAAATCAACCAGCCCAAAGAATCGAAACAAACCATCCAGCCGGACCTGAGGCTGAACCAAGCTCTAGGAGAACCAAGAAACCCAGACTTAGTCACCCAACCGATCAAATTGTGGGTGATCCAACTCTAGGAGTCAGGACTAGGTCTTCCTATAGGAACCTTAGTCAAATAGCTATGATATCAAAAATTGAACCCAAAACTATAGAAGAAGCCCTACCTGATCCTGATTGGATCATAGCGATGCAAGAAGAACTAGCTCAATTCGAGAGAAACCAAGTCTGGGAATTAGTACCTAAACCTGAAGATAAATCCATCATAGATACTAAGTGGGTCTTTAGGAACAAGCTAAATGATCAAGGAGAAATAGTCAGAAATAAAGCCCGCTTAGTAGCTAAGGGATTCAGCCAAGTAGAGGGACTAGACTATGATGAAACATATGCCCCAGTAGCTAGACTTGAGTCCATTAGAATGTTATTGGCCTTTGCATCCCATAAAGGATTCAAGTTATATCAAATGGATGTAAAGTCAGCCTTTTTAAATGGATTTATTAAAGAAGAAGTTTATGTAGGGCACCCCCCCGGGTTTGAGGACTTAGACAAACCCAACCACATCTACAAACTAACTAAAGCCCTATATGGATTAAAACAAGCACCTAGGGCTTGGTATGAAAGACTATCAACTTACTTAACTACTAAAGAATTTAAACAAGGCCAAATTGACTCAACCCTATTCATTAAAACCCTAGGAAAAGATATATTTATTGCCCAAATTTACGTAGATGACATAATCTTTGGATCCACCAACACCAACTTTCTAAAAGAATTTGTCAAGATAATGGAAGATGAATTTGAAATGAGCTTAGTTGGTGAGCTTACATTTTTCCTAGGACTACAAATCAAACAAACTAGGGATGGTAACTATGTTCATCAATTCAAATATGCTAAAGAATTAATAAAGAAATTTAAAATGGATAACTCTAAAAGCATAAGTACCCCCATGGCCACTAATGTAAAAATAGATAGTGACCCTGATGGTAAACCAGTGGATCCTAAACTCTATAGGAGTATGATAGGTAGCCTACTGTACCTTACAGCCAGCAGACCTGATATTCTTTTTTCTGTAGGGATGTGTGCTAGATACCAAACTTGTGCTAAGGAAACGCACTTAGCAGCCCTAAAAAGAATTTTAAGATATGTAAAGGGCACCCTAAATGTAGGGATTTGGTATCCTAGAACTTCAACTTTTGATTTAACAGGATACACAGATTCTGACTATGCAGGCTGTAAGTTAGATAGAAAGAGCACAAGTGGAAGCTGCCAACTGTTAGGTCAGAGTCTAGTTAGTTAGTGCAGCAGAAAACAACACTGTGTAGCTCTATCCACAACTGAAGCTGAGTATGTGGCATTAGGAGAATGTGTTGCACAACTTTTATGGATGATGCACACACTTAAAGATTTCCAGCTCAACTACATCCAAACTCAAGTATTTATTGGCAATATAAGTTCAATTAATTTAACTAAGAACCCAATTCAACACTCCAGAACCAAACATATAGAAGTCAAACATCATTTTGTAAGAGACCATATAGCCAGGGGTGAAATAGCACTTAAGCATATTGACTCTAAATCCAACCTAGCTGATATATTCACAAAACCCTTACCTGAATCTGAGTTCAGTTCACTAAGAAGGCAGTTAGGATTGTGTTCAGTAGAATAGTTTAACTCAATTGTTTTTACTCTACTTGATTTCAAAAATAAGTTTTCTAAAATTAGAATTTTGAAAAACTTTTTTATGTAAATTTCAAAAATCAGTTTTCATTTTCAACTTAGCTTTATTTCAAAAATCAATTTTAAAATCTTTTCGACTTAGTTTTATATTAATTTTAAAACTATCCCCTTCAAAACTAGGGCTTTTTCAAAAATGGACTTAGGCTAGGCTTTAACCCTAGAACTGCATGCACCTATAGACTTAGAAGCCAGCATCTCACAAGCACCTTAGGATACTTTTGATTGATAACCTAGAAAGGGTTGAGATGCTTAGGTCTTTGCCTCAATTCAAGATGCTTTAAGTCAGTGCATCTGCAGAAATTGGGGCACTAAATACAACTTACATAGGAATCAAGTTAAGTGTCAAGTTTAGAAAATCTAACTTGAACAAAAACACTTAACTTGACTAACCCTAGCAAAAACTACTGTTTATAACAGTTAATAAGTAGCTAATTGGGTTAGACAGGCCCCTACAGAGAGAATTGATTGATTTAGTGTAAATTTAATTATGAATTAATTCAATACACCAAAAATTTTACTTATTTCCTTTATTTATGCTGTATTTATTTGTTTTGATATATGGCAAAGGGGGAGAGATAGGAAAGGAGAGAGTAAAATTTTCTTTTCAAAAATTTTCTTAACTCTATCCTTTATGCAAAAAGTATTCAAAAGTTTAATTTTTTGAAAAATACTTAAGCTTTCAAAACTTCTACTTAAGCTTTCAAAATTTTGATAAGTACTTAAGCTTTCAAAACTTCTACTTAAGTTTTCAAAATTTTGCTAAGTATTTAAGTCTTTCAAAATATCTACTTAAGCTTTCAAAGTTAACTAAGTACTCAAGTTTTTTTTAAAGTTAACACTTTCAAAACCTTTGAGTACCTTGAAACTTAAAAGCCTCAAACTTTTTAAGTACTCAAAAATCATGTTTCAAAAAATTCCTATATACTGTTAACTTAAGTTATTAAAAGTACCTAAAACTTAAGTTTTCAAAAGTGCAAGTTTTTTTACCCCACAAATTCTTGAAAAATCTAGGGGGAGATTCCTTCCAGGGGGAGGGAACAAAAGTTAAAGCCTTTTTCATGTCTTGCTTAAACTTAACTTTTTGAACTAGGGTTGCCATAAATCAAAAAGGGGGAGATTGTTGGTGCAGAATGCACCTAAGTCAAACCTGTGTTTTGATAATGGCAACATAGGTCAAAAGTTAAGTCTTTCTTGTTTTCTAACAAGTTAATCAAGTGTGCAGGAAAAGCCCTAGCGAAGGACTGCTAGGCACGGGCAAAGGAATGCCAGGAAAGAAAGTCCTAGCGAAGGACTGCTAGGCTCCAGGCAAAGGACAGTCTGGGACCGAAGCCCTAGCAAAGGACTGCTAGGCAACTGGCGAAGGACTGCCAGTTTACAAGACCTGACAAAGGACCGTCAGGCAAAAGTCCAACTAAAGGAACGGTTGGCATCAGGTAAATTCTCCCGATAGGAGTAGGTGAGGACGCGTTCCCCGTCGAGGGAACAGTAGGCATCGGTTCGACCTAGGGCTCCATTTTGGAGACCAAAGTCAGAACCAAGACAGCTAAGGCTGTATAAATCTAATAATTTATTATGTTATTGTGTTTTGGACTAACCCTGGATGCAGGACCGAAGGAACGTGAGTCTGCAGCTCAGAGTGCCTCAAAGGAGTGAGGCAACTGCTGACCAGGGTGCCCGGAGTGTCCCGGGCGCCCCCAAGGTGAATACCAAACACACAATCAAAAAGTGCGCTTCGACAGTACAAGCTGCGGGCGCCCCCGTGCTTCCGGGCGCCCCCGCTGCTCGCGGGCGCCCCCTGCGCTGCGGGCGCCCCCAGGCGCTTACCCCGAACCTTAACCACTCGAAGTCAAGGAGATAAGACTTTGACCCGGTCAATGCGAGCGCCCCGAGCGCTCCGAGCGCCCCGGTCAAAGCGGATCCAGAAGATAGCCGCTGACCGAGAGCTCTGCGGATCAGAAGCCACATGGGGGGCGCCCCCGACGTCCCGGGCGCCACCTAGCCCTATATAAAGGGCCCTCGACCCCAGGCTTCGTACATCAGTTCTTCCAACGTCTCAAAGTTCTTCTACGCTCGCGCCTTGCTCCGTAAATGCTTCACCTCGAGCTGACGACGCCCTGCTGCCCCGAAAGAGTCGACCTACTCCGGACGTCGGTAAAAAGAAGAGCGTATTTCTTTAATTAATATTTTATTGCACTTAATTTTATAAATCATATTGTGTAACTTATTTACGCCGAATATAGAATTGCCCAAAGTAAACGGTCAACGACCGTGGGCCTTGGAGTAGTGGTCGACACAGGCTCCGAACCAAGTAAATCGATTGCGTCTCTGTGTCTTTTATTTAATTTCCACTGCGTACCTACTCTTACTCAAATCTGAAAGTTTTCCGATATTCACCCCCCCCCTCTATCGGGCTTCTCGATCCAACACGATGTTCCTTTGACTTGCGGTGTTCAAGTCATCTTGGTCATGGAGACTTATACTTTAACATCTTAAGCAAGCATCTCCAAGGAGGTGTGGACCCAGGATGATTGGGTATAAGCTGAAGTGCCCGAAGATGTTTGAACAGCCTACAAAGGATTCACCACTCCTTGCGAGGAGATGTATACCCAGGCCTATCGTTGGATTGTTACTCAAAGCCTCTGGCCAGAGCATGTCATGTTTAGAGTATTAGTCTCTTAAATACATGAGAGTAATTAGAAATCCAAAGGACGAGAAAGACACTACTTGGGCTTGGTGTGACGTAGTCAGCCTAGTGGGGACTGACACATATAGACCGTGTCCTGAACCAAGTGGGTATAAGATTGTGAAGGGAATGGGGCACGTTTCATTAGAGCTGCTGAAGGGTTTCAGAAATATTTCTGAGGTCAACCGTTGATCTTTCGATTAATTGGGGGTCATGATCTACTACTAGGTGCCACTCATGATCATTCTATAATTAGTTGATTATAGACGGCCAACATAAATCGAAAGCCTATTTAGTCACACGCACTACGAGTAATCCGAGGGATTTAAAACGAGTTGAAAATTGGATTTTCCAATCAAGAGAAATAAGTCGAATCTGAATTAATCAGAGGCGCAATGGAAGCTTAAAATGGCTAAGTCTTTTGAAGGCTTATCGGGCGAATTATATGAGTTTAATTCGCGAGGGATTGGGCTTGAAGTGGCCGGCCAAAGAGGGTGCCCACCCTCTTTGGGTTGGCAGGCCACAATAAAAGTGAGAACCAATTTATTTGGTTTATTTTATAAAATAAATCAAATGCGATTTATTTATAAATTATGGATAAATAAATTTGTATAAAGAAATTTATATAAAGAAATTTATAGAAATTTATTCTTTTTTATGGAAATTAAAATGATCCATGGAATGGTTTATTTTAATTTTATAAAATCAATTATGAATTGATTTTTTCATAAAAAGAAAATTTATAAATTTCTTGTAAAATTTATTCCATAATAAAAGGAAAGATGTATTTGTTTTATTATAAAATTAGTTATAATAAAAGTTGGTTTAAACGGAATAATTCATAAAGAAAATTTATAGGATAAATTTCTTATGAAAAATTCCGTTAAAGAGGAGACTTGGCAAGGGAGAGGCTACTATATAAAGGAACCAAGGCTAGGCTTGATTTCCTTAATAGATTGATCAAGAGATTAACTCTCTCCCTCTCTCTCTAACTCTCTCTCTCTCTCTAGGGCCGGCACCCTTTCTCTCTCTAGGGCCAGCTCTCTCTCCTCCCCTAGGGTCGGCGCAAGCACCTAGGGTGCCCGTGAGTTTCCTCCACCAAGTTCGTGCCGAAGAAGAAAAAGAAGCGGATTGCGACTCCTTCCTTCCTTTCCCAGAATTTTGATTCCGTTACTTGGTGGTTAGTTTCCATTCTTCTCTCTTGATCTTCTAGTTGTGCCTTTAGAGAATCTAGTAGTTCTCGTCGGCACAAAACTCGTGACTTTGAGAAGTCATCCCGAAGAGAACTCGGCGTGGACGCGAATACAGGCGGAGCTTCCAAGGGACGCTACGGTTGGATCTCGACCCTTTCTTCGAGTTACGCGAGGTACAAAGTAAATTAGTTTACTTTTCCGCAAAGTTTTAATTTATGATCATATCCACACATCATAAGGTTGCATGCTAGATACGTGGTTAAAATAATTTGAGAAATTATTTTATGCTAATTCTTCCGCTGCACGTAAAAATTTAAAATTTTACGAACCCGTATCCTTGTCAACATGCACCCGGTCCCAACAGTGGTATCAGAGCCGATTAGTGTTCGACATAATCATATAATTGTTTTGCGGAAAACTTTGTCATAATCTCAATTTTGAAAAAATTTTCAATTATGGAAACTTTCCAATTATTATAAATTTTAGATTTAGGAATTTCAAAGTTTGGAAATCCTCATGAAATTTCGCAAACTTTTGAGATATCCTAGTTTCTGAAATTTTATGATAATTGTGAAAACTTCCCATCTTTGGGAATTTTTCAATTTTGGAAATTTTCTATTTTAGAAATTTTCCAATTTTGGAAATATGTAAGTTTTCTATGTACCAGAAACTTACAATTATTCTGAAAACCTATTATGAAATCTCGCAATTTTGGACACTTTCTTTCAAGAAAGTCTAGACAAATTTATGGATAATTAATTGACAATTAAATTTGAATTGGTTTTTAAATTGACAACAAAATTCATTATTTTGGATTGAGCCTCGGGGAGCCGTCCAATTTAAAGTTAGTTGTTGTAATTTAATTTTCCAATTTTAAATGAAATTGTCATGTTTAATTTGGTTACGCTTCCGAAGCGGACCAAATTGGATTTATGACAAATTACTTTTCTTTGGGTATCTGAGCCTCGGGGAGCCACCCTTAGAAAACGATTTGTTGTAATTAATTAAATCTTTGAATAAAATATGATTTAAGAGGTAATGCTCTTATATATTGTTATCTCCAAAATTAATTAGGAAAATGGTTTCCTATAGAGTTTCTTAAATGAGATTTTCATGAAAATAATATGTGGTTGAATTAAGGGAATTGTCTCTTAATTTAATAAGATTTGATTTAGAGAAATCAAAGTCTTAAACATATTATTTCCGAAATTGATTATGACAATTTAGGAAATTGTTTCCCAAAACAATTCCTTTAATAAAGTATGAAATTAGAATTAGGAAATCCGATTCCTAATTCAATTCATGGGACTTGATAAATTAAGTCACATACATACTTTATTAAGGAAATCGTTAGTCATGACATAATTATATGTCATGAATGTGCTTAGAAAAGAAAGGATGAGACCCAAAACCCCTTACAAAATATTAAGGCCAACACCTTCCATTAATATGGTTAGAATCGGAGTTTTGTTTCTCGTTTGGGTTGATGGACACATCCATGCCCGGCTTGAACCTCAACATGTTCAAACCATGGAATTAGTTTATGAATAATATAGTTGGAGTCAGAGGTCAATCCTTAGTTTTGGTTGTTGGACACATCCAAGCCTGACTAAACGGTTGAATGAGCTCCAACCATATTAAAACTATTTCTTGATTAATGGGTCAGCCTTAAGCTTGGAACATCGATTTGTTGTGCCACAGCCAAGGTCGATGTAAAGAGAGGTGCAGTTGGGTGCTATGTATATTGTTGCATACTTGTTAACGAGTTAACAACCCAATGATTTATGCAAACATTCAATTAGTTGATAGCATAAAGTGATAGTTACATATATGTGATATGTAATCGGTATAATTACCTACCTTCATAGCTAAGAAAAACTTGATGGCCACAGCCATGGTGGTTCTTATCTATGGTTGGATATCAACCTATTTGGAGATGTTCCTACGATCTCCCAAATTAATAAAAAGGGTTATTCAATTTGAAAAATAAATAGGAATTTTATTAATGTATGTTGATACATTCTTTAATCATTCTTCTCACATAATCTCAATTTGTATTTCTAGGATAATCACTCGATCATGTCTTCTCTGAATTTGCGTTCCATTTTGGACACGAATAAACTGACTGGGCCAAACTTCATGGACTGGCTTCGAAACCTGAGGATAGTCCTCAAGGCAGAGAAGCTTGCCTATGTCCTTGAAGATCAACTTCCCAACCATCCTCCGGATGGTGCAACTCCAGACCAGCTAGTGGCCTATCAGAAACATGTGACCGATTCTGATCTTGTGAGCTGCATCATGCTGGCCTCTATGGTACCTGAGTTGCAAAAGCAGCATGAGCATATGGATGCTTATACCATCATCTTCCATCTTCATGAGTTGTTTGAAGAGTAGGCGAGATCCGAAAGGTTCGAAGTCTCCAGACTCCTCTTCACCACTAAGATGCAGGAAGGCACTTCTGCCTCGCAGTTTGTGTTAAAGATGTTGGGTTACATTGAGCGACTGAGCACACTCGGTTTTGTAATGGATCATGAACTAAGTATTGAGTTAATTCTGAGTTGATTGCCCAAAAGTTATTCACAATTTGTGATGAACTATCGGATGAACAAACTAGAGACTACCATTCCTGAGTTGCTCAACCTGCTGAAGACTGTGGAGCCTTCTGTAAAGCCGGATCAAAAGACGGTACTGTTAGTTGGTTCCTCGAAGAAAGGTTCTAAGAGGAAGGCCAAAGAACAGAATAAAGGGAAGAAGAAAAAGGCCAAAAAGACTGAAAAGAAACCAAAAGGAACTTGCCATCATTGTGGCAAGGAGGGTCACTGGCGAAGAAACTGCAAGGTTTATCTTGAGTCCTTGAAGAATAAGGCATCCGATGCCCCATCCTCTTCAGGTATCTTCGTTATTGAATGTCACTCTATTTCCTCAAATACCTGGGTACTTGATACTGGGTGTAGCTCACATATATGTAATGACATACAGGGGCTAAGGAATAGAAGAAGACTCGTCAAAGCAGAAGCAAATTTGCGAGTTGGAAATGGAGCAAAGATTGCTGCTGTTGCCATCGGAACATATTTGCTAAAGCTCCCCACTGGACGTGTCTTAGAATTGGATAATTGTTATTTTGTTCCTTCGTTAATAAAGAACATTGTATCTATTTCATGTTTGAATGAAAAGGGTTATCATTTAACTTTTAGTAACAAATGTTGTTACATAACTTTAAATGGCGTTCTTTATGGGAATGGAACTTTGTGCAATGGTATCTACACGTTAGATTTATCCAATGACGTTTTCAATATCGAAGTTAGCAACAAACGTTCTCGAATAGATAATCGAATAGACTCCTACACTTGGCATTGCCATCTTGGTCATGTAAGTAAGAAACACATGACCGAATTACACCGATGTGGAATTCTGGAATCATTTGAACCCGGTTCATTTGATACATGCGAATCATGCTTAAAAGGCAAGATGACCAAATTACCCTTTTCTGGAAAAGGTAATCCAGTGGGAGAATTGCTTGGTCTAATACATACTGATGTATGTGGACCAATGTCAACTCTTGCACAAGGAGGCTATAGCTACTTCATCACCTTTATCGATGATCACTCATGATTCGGGTATGTGTTCTTGATGAAACACAAATCTGAAGCTTTTGAGAAATTCAAAGAGTTCAGAAATGAAGTAGAGAAACAGCTTGGCAAAACTATTAAGATACTTCGTCCGATCGAGGTGGTGAATACTTAAGTCAAGAGTTTCAAGATTATCTTAGGGACAATGGGATATTGTCCCAATGGACTCCGCCATATACACCACAGCATAATGGTGTATCTGAGAGGTGTAACCGAACCTTAATGGACATGGTTAGGTCGATGATGAATCATGCAACTCTTCCAAAATCCTTTTGGGGCTATGCACTTAAGACAGCTATTTACTTGCTAAATAGAGTCCCGACCAAGGTAGTCTCTACTACTCCATATGAGACATGGAATAGTAAGAAACCTCACTTAACTCACCTTAAGATATGGGGTTGTCCTGCTTATGTGAAGCGGACTGTATCAGACAAATTGGATGCTAAGTCTGATAAATGTCTATTTATTGGATACCCTAAGGAAACAAAGGGTTACCAATTCTATCATCCCTTGGAACAAAAGGTGTTTGTTTCAAGGCATGTTGTATTTCTGAAAAAAGAATTTCTTTTACAAGAAAACAGTGGGAGTGGCATTGAACTTGATGAAGTTCAAGAAACTCCAATAGACATTACAGAGACACCTAGTCTAGACCCACAACCAATAACTCATAATGATGAGCTATCAGTTGAACCTAAAACAACACCACCTCTTCGTAGATCTGATAGGACACGCAATATTCCAGAGAGATACAGATTTCTCATAAGCGAATCGAATGACGTGTTACTCATAAGCGATGACGAACCTATCAGTTATGAAGATGTTCTGAAAAATTCAGAAAGGGACAAATGGCTTGAAGCCATGAAGTCGGAAATTGATTCCATGTACGAAAATCAAGTATGGGACTTGGTTAACCCACCTGAAGGGATTAAGCCCATAGGGTGCAAGTGGGTTTTCAAGAAGAAAACCGACATGGAAGGTAATGTTGTTACCTTTAAGGCTAGATTAGTGGCAAAAGGATATCGTCAAAAACAAGGAATTGATTATGACGAAACCTATTCGCCAGTAGCTATGCTTAAATCCATTCGGATGCTCCTAGCCATAGCAGCTCATTATGATTATGAGATATGACAAATGGATGTGAAAACAGCTTTCCTTAATGGAAACCTGCTTGAGGATGTTTACATGATACAACCTGAAGGTTTCACATCGGTTGATAAAACCAAAGTATGCAAGCTTCGACGATCCATATATGGACTGAAGCAAGCATCTAGGAGCTGGAACATTCGTTTTGATGAGACAATCAAAGAGTTTGATTTCTCACAAAATCCTGACGAACCTTGTGTGTACAAGAAGGTTAGTGGGAGTGCAGTCGTATTCCTAGTATTATATGTCGATGACATATTACTTATAGGAAACGATATATCAGTCTTACAGACTGTTAAAATTTGGTTGTCCAAAACTTTCTCCATGAAAGACCTGGGAGAAGCAACCTATATCCTTGGGATTAGAATCTATAGAGATAGATCAAAACGGTTGCTTGGTCTTTCGCAGTCTACATATATAGACCGAGTGCTAAAAATGTTTAGCATGTCGGAATCCAAGAAAGGTTACCTTCCCATCAAGCATGGGATCAACCTTTCAAAGTCTATGTGTCCGCGTACAGAAGACGAGAGGATTTGCATGAATAAGATTCCTTATGCATTCGCGATAGGATCTATCATGTATGCTATGTTATGTACAAGGCCCGATGTATCGTATGCTCTGAGCGTCACGAGCAGATACCAATCTAATCCAGGAATGGATCATTGGACGGCTGTCAAGACAATCCATAAGTACTTAAGAAGAACTAAGGATCTGTTCCTAATATATGGAGAAGGAGATATGGTAATACGTGGGTATACAGATGCTAGTTTCCAGACAGATAAGGATGACTCCAAATCTCAGTCTGGATACGTATTTACTTTGAATGGAGTCGCAATAAGTTGGAAGAGTTCCAAACAAGACACCGTAGCGGATTCTACCACGGAAGCAGTTTGGATCAAGAAGTTCCTCTCAGAACTTGATGTGGTTCCAACCATTGATGAAGCAATACCGGTTTATTGCGACAACAATGAAGCTATTGCACAAGCAAAGGAACCAAGGTCTCATCAGTGATCCAAACACGTGCTTCGCCGTTATCATCTGATCGGAAAGATTATAAGTAGGAATGATATACAAATTGAGAAAATTCCCACTGAAAGGAATTTAGCGGATCCTTTAACTAAGGCCTTGCCTCAGAGCAAGTTTGAGGGTTATGTTAGAGCATGTGGTATTGGATACCGTAGCGATTGGCATTAGGCCAAGTGGGAGTTTGTTAGTGATATGAGAGAAGTGTCCTAAGGCAATCGCCTTATGGTTGTAAACATTTATTTTAATAAATGATAATTCACTATTTGAGTATACATGGTTGTGTATTTGATTGGGATCATAAACTCATCTACTGAATGTCCGCAATACAATTCACAACATAAGAGAATTTGTGATAGGATCACAACTAGTGATTATCTCTACATGTGCAATTATGAAGTATTGAAAATATCCCTAGTCGATGAATTGATAAAACGGACACTATCAATT
>JAGFNQ010008752.1:0-35335 GCA_024364735.1 Boesenbergia rotunda | reverse complement strand
GATCAGAGAGATTATAAGTAGGAATGATATACAAATTGAGAAAATTCCCACTAAAAGGAACTTAGCGGATCCTTTAACTATGGCCTTGTCTCAAAGCAAGTTTGAGGGTCATGTTAGAGCCTGTGGTATTGGATACCGTAGCGATTGGCATTAGGCCAAGTGGGAGTTTGTTAGTGATATGAGAAAAGTGTCCTAAGGCAATCGCCTTATGATTGTAATCATTTATTTTAATAAATGAATATTCACTATTTAGTATACATGTTTATGTATTTGATTAAGATCTTAAACTCATTTACTGAATGTCTGCAATACAATTCACAGTATGAGAGAATTTGTGATGAATTCACAACTAGTGATTATCTCTACATGTGCAATTGTGAAGTATTGAAATTGTCCCTAGTCGATGAATTGATAAAAACGGACACTATCAATTCTGTTGAGACTAGTATGGGTTATTCTCTAATCAGCTGATTCTCACTGGCTGGTGACATTGGGATGTCCGGAGATAAACATGAATGCTAGTTAAGGGAACTAGTTCATTGGAGTGACTGGCTGTAAAACTTCATATGGTAGTCTACATATAGACATGTCAGTGAAGTTCTTACTGCAGCTTAAGTGCGATGTTCCTTTGACTTGCGGTCTTCAAGTCATCTTGGTCATGGAGACTTATACTTTGACATCTTAAGCAAGCATCTCCAAGGAGGTGTGGACCCAAGATGATTGAGTATATGTCGAAGTGCCCGAAGATGTTTGAACAGCCTACAAAGGATTCACCACTCCTTGCGAGGAGATGTATACCCAAGGCCTATCGCGGATTGTTACTCGAAGCCTCTGGCCAGAGCATGACATATTCAGAGTATGAATCTCTTAGATACATGAGAGTAATTAGAATCCGTAGGACGAGAAAACATTACTTGGGTTAGGTGTGACGTAGTCAGCCTAGAGGGGACTGACATACATAGACCATGTCCTAAACCAAGTGGGTATAAGATGGTGAAGGGAATGGGGCACGATTCATTATAGCTGCTGAAGGGTTTCAGAATTGTTTCTGAGGTCAACTGTTGATCTTTCGATTAATTGGGGATCATGATGTACTACTAGGTGCCACTCATGATCGTTCTATAATTGGTTAATTATAGACGGCCAACATAAATCGAAAGCCTATTTAGTCACACACACTACGAGTAATCCGAGGGATTTAAAACGAGTTGAAAATTGGATTTTTCAATCAAGAGAGATTAGGTTTGGTTGAGCCAAACGATAAGTCGAATCTGAATTTTTCAGAGACGCATCGGAAGCGTAAAATGGCTAAGTCTTTTGAAGACTTAATAGATGAATTAAATGAGTTTAATTCATTGGGGCGTGGCCTGGATAGGCCGGCCAAAGAGGGTCTCCACCCTCTTTGCTTGGACAACCACAACAAAGGGAGGGAACCAATTTGTTTGGTTCAATTTATAAAATAAATCTAGTGTAGTTTGTTTTATAAAATTATGGATGATATAAATTTTTTTTATATAAACCAAGGTTTGGTTTATTTTTCATGGAAGTTAAAATGAACCATGGATTGGTTTATTTTATTTTATAAAATCAATCATGGATTGATTTACCATGATAAAGAAATTTATATAAAATTTATTTTTCATGGAAATTAAAATGAACCATGGATTGGTTTATTTTATTTTATAAAATCAATCATGGATTGATTTACCATGATAAAGAAATTTATTTTTCATAGAAATTAAAATGAACCATGGATTGGTTTATTTTATAAAATCAATCATGGATTGATTTACCATGATAAAGAAATTTATATAAAGAAATTTATATGATAAATTTCTTCCATAAGAAAAAAGAGACTTGGTTGATTTTATCATGAATTAAAATATGATTTTAACCATGATATAAACTCAAGACTTGGCATGATGGAATAAGTCATAAAAAATTTATATGATAAATTTCTTATGAAAATTTATTCCATAAGAAAAAAGAGACTTGGCGGTTGAGGGACCACTATATAAAGGACCCAAGGCAAGGCTTTGAATTAATTCGAAATAATCCAAGTATTCTTGCCTAGGCTCTCTCCCTCTCCTCCCTTCTTCCTCTTAGCCGGTCCTCTCTCTCCTTCTCCCTTCTTCTTGCCGTGAGCACAAGGAGAAGCTCCGAGGCGACGAAATTCTTCCATTAAGACGATCTTCCTCTCCGGCCATCATCACCTTGGGATTGGTCGCAAGTCATCTTCCTCCTCCTCGCCGGAATTGTGATTCCGGCCAACCTTGGTGGTGAGTTTTTCCGATATGATTACTTCTCTCTTGGTTTCTTGTCGCGTTCTCGGAGAATCTAGTAGTTCTCGAGAACACGAAACTCGTGGCTTTGCGAAGTCATCCCAAAGATACTCGGCGTGGACGCGAATAGAGGCGGAGCTTCCAAGGGACGCTTACGGTTGGATCTCGTCCCTTCCTTCGAGTTACGCGAGGTAATAAGTAAATTAGTTTACATTTCTGCAAAATTTAAATATATGATCATGTCTACACAAGATAAGGTTGCATGCTTAGATGTGTTGTTAAATAATTTGAGAAATTATTTATGCTAAATCTTCCGCTGCACATAATTAATTTTAAAATTACGAACCTGCATCCTTGTCAACATGCACCCGGTCCCAACACCATATACACATAAGTTATGCAATGGTTTTCCCCATACTTGGTCACCGAAGTGATTATTATCTCATCAACTTAATTTCTCAAGGGATGCATTGACATTTTGAGAAATTTAGTTGATCCTAACATCTCACCCCATATCTAGCAAACAGAAATATTTTGTTAAACCTTATAGTTTGTGTGAGATGTCCCCAAAGTTACCCAATTGTTTCCCAACAATTTCGAAATAATTATGAAGGGTTTGAATGCATTTTGAAGTTCATGAAGCGCAACACATTCCCAATTCCCGTCTTAGGAAACTAAATTCATTTTCAGGGAGTGGTTTAGTAAAAATGTCAGCTAGGTTTGATTTGGACTCTACATGCGAGAGTACAATATGTCCTCTAGCTACATGATCCCTAATGAAGTGGTGACGCACCTCAATGTGTTTGGTCCTAGAATGATGGACTGGATTCTTGGTTAAGTTAATTGTGCTAATGTTATCACATAACACTTGCACACTCTTGTAACTCAATCCATAGTCCTCTAGAGATGTATCATCCACAACAATTGCGATACGCTCTCTCCCATAGCAATATATTCTGCCTCGGTCGTGGAGAGAGCAACACAATGTTGCTTCCGACTTGACCAACTTACTAAGGACGAACCTAAGAATTGGCAACCCCCACTAGTGCTCTTCCGGTCCAACTTACATCCAGCGTAGTCGGAATCCGTATAGCCAATTAAATCAAATGATTCAGTACGGGGGTACCATAGACCGACTCCTATTATGCCTTTAAGATATCTCAAAATTCTCTTAACAGTGATTAAATGACATTCCTTGGCACAAACTTGATACCTAGCGCACATACCTACAGCAAATAGAATATCCGGTCGACTAGCTGTGAGGTATAGCAAACTACCTATCATGCTCCAATATTGAGTTAAATCAACGGGTTTACCACTCTCATCATTGTCTAATCTTGTGTTTGTAGCCATGGGAGTGGTTACCTCTTTTGAATCACTCATGTTAAACTTTCGAAGCATTTCTTGTGTGTATTTTGATTGGTGCACATGGATACCATCGCGAGTTTGCTTGATTTCAAGTCCAAGGAAGAAAGTCAATTCTCCCACTAGACTTATTTCAAATTCACTCTCCATGTGTCCAATGAACTCATTTAAATAGCCCCTATTGTTTGAGCCACAAATTATGTCATCGACATATACTTGGGCTACAAAAATATTGTCATCATCTCTTCGTAGAAATAGTGTAGGGTCTATTTGGCCTCTAACGAAGCCCTTTTCAATGAGGAATGTCGACAACCGCTCATACCAAGCTCGGGGTGCTTGTTTAAGGCCATAGAGTGCCTTTTTGAGCTTGAACATGTGGTTTAGAAATTCGGTACTCTCAAACCCCGGTGGTTGTTCGACGTAGACCTCTTCTCTTATTAGACCATTTAGAAAGGCCGATTTGGCATCCATTTGGTATAATTTGAAGCCACGATGTGCTGCAAATGCAAGCATCAATCGAATGGATTCTAATCGTGCCACGGGAGCATAGGTCTCATCATAATCAAGGCCTTCAACTTGACTATAGCCCTTGGCTACTAAGCGTGCCTTGTTTCTAATGATTTCTCCCTTATGGTTCAATTTGTTCTTGAAGACCCATTTGGCTCTAATGATGGTGGTCTTCTTAGGTCTAGGGACTAAGTCCCAAACTTGACTCCTTTCGAATTGACCTGGTTCATCTTGCATTGCAATAATCCAATCGGGATCATTTAATGCTTCATCAATTTTTCTAGGTTCAATTTCGGAAATTAGGGCAACTTCATTAGCCTCATTCCGGAAGAATGATCTAGTTCTAACCCCATGATGGATGTCTCCAACAATTTGGTCTTGGGGACACTACAAGAAAAAAGTTAAACAACAACGCTTTTTCCGCGTTGTCGTTAATGCTTAAAAAGCGATGTTGATGAAGCCGTTGTAGAAAGTATATCTACGACAACGCTTTTTCCGCGTTGTGGTTTGGAGCAAAGACAACGCTTTTTTCGCATTGTCTATTGGTTTTTAAAAAGCGTTGTTATTGACGCTGTTGTTAAAAGTCAGGTATCAAAGACAACGCGGAAAAAGCGTTGTGGTTTGGCACAAAGACAACGCAAAAATCGTGTTGTGTATTGTTACTTAAAAAACGTTGTCTTTTTAATAGGCAGTGTTTTTCACAATTTATAATATTCACAATTTATAAACATTTTTATTCACAATTGATAATATTCACAATTTACAATATTCACAATTTACAAGCATTTTTATTCACAATTGATAATATTCACAATTTACACTGATAATAGTTTACAAAATTCACTTATAATACAATGCATTATTTACAAAAGTGTTTGTATTCCATATTAAATACAAAAAATATCTCAATTCACAAGTTCTATAAAACTTCATCATTCACAAGTTGTTCTTTGGGGCTGCTTGTTAACTCGATCTGCTTTAACACTGCATAAAAATAATAAATTGGGATAAGAGATTATATACACACAAATAAGACTGCTTCCATATGTGACAACTAAAAAGAATATAAAGCATACCTAGATGAACTATTAGAGATTATGATAAACAGAATCAATGTAACACTGACCTTTTGTTAACTGAAAAATATGCAGAGCACAACGCTCAACGGCAAGTCTTACTGGGCCACTCCCATTCTTTAACTGAAAAGATCTATGTCTAATGAACTAGGTTGCAGATTCAGTCATATCCATAAGTACTTGTAGCAGATCCTGGAACTCATTATCTTCCATGTACTGACAATAAATAAGATTGTACATCAGTGCCTCAATGCAAAATAAAACAAAAGTATACAAAAAAATATCATAAAGCATCTTAAAGAAACTAAAAACGAAGCAGAAGCATTTGTAGCAAGTTGTTGTAAGTATTTCTCTAATAGTAGATTCATCTATCATTTCACAGCTAGACCAAATATGGTAATCAACTTCAGACCACTGTCTTGCAATAGACACAAATCCCAAAAATCAATCACATAAAAGATGTTGTACCTGAGACATGATTCCCATGACTTTTGTTGCAGAAACTCGCACCTCATCATCATCAAGTTGCAACATGGCTCTCAGTAAAGTAGCAAGTTACTTAAATAAGATTATAGATTATGTTATGTAAACATGGTACTGTTAGAATGTAGATTGAAACTATTCATACTAAATAGTAGCAATTTCTTAAGGGAACTTAACATCAGTCATATATCATGCAGAATGAAGCAAGTACCAACAAAATTTTGGTCCTTAAGTCATATAACTCTCATAAAGCATAAAAAAATAGTATGTCATGAGATTTGATATTGAATGGCAAACCAAAAACGAAGCAAAATGCTCAGATGTCATCACTGCGTTGAAACCAACTATAGGTAC
Organism: Boesenbergia rotunda; assembly: GCA_024364735.1. NCBI lineage: Eukaryota > Viridiplantae > Streptophyta > Magnoliopsida > Zingiberales > Zingiberaceae > Boesenbergia > Boesenbergia rotunda. The sequence continues at coordinate 29,268 of JAGFNQ010008752.1, read as the reverse complement.
CAAGGAAGCTAACAGTGTTCTAAAAACCACCTACAAAGGCACAGTAATGTTATGTGACAAAAGTGTCACCTCTTTATTAAAAATAAAACATTTGATGTATTAGAACTAAATGACAGCTTAAAGAAAAGTAGCAAACATTTGATGTATTAGAACTAAATGACACAATCAAACAAGGAAAGAAAATGAGTTTCAGAAGGTTCCCTACCAGAAATTCCATGTTCTGATGTCCTGTTCACCAAAGAAGAGAAGATTTTGTTAAGAATGAAATAGTTTGAGAGGCCAGAGCTACAATTATATGCAAGTTAAATTATTAAGATGCATTCACAAAACCATCGTGGGTCCTAAGGAAGAATCATTAGCATTGGATCAATAGTTTTGACTTGTTAAAAAGAAAATTGATAAAAATTACAGATTAAAAAAACACACTGAATATTTGGTCTCAACATTAGTTCCAAGAACTCAACAAGAAAAACATGGATTTTAAATATTATAAAGGGTATGATTCTGAATAGCTGACTTTCACAGAGAAAATGAGAAAACAATTATCAACCATGAACCATTTGCAAAGTTCAAAGAGTTAAAAAAAATGAAAAAAAAAACGTCAAATCTTCAAGGACTTACTTTTCTTCTATTTTGTTGTCTCCTTCAGCAACTGTACCACTTGCTGAACTGGAAAAGCAAAGCTTACTCTGGAAATTGACATGAAAAAAATCAACAATTTTAAAAATAACTAACTTAAGAGAACTTCAAACAACAGGGAGAGTATCGTTAATCAAGAAACTGCATCTGGAAAAAAGAAAGAGCCTAAGAGGCTCAGAAGAGTCAGAACACAGGTTACCAAAACTAAAGAAGCATCATATAGTGTATACGAGATGATAATGTAGAAGTATCATATAGCATATACGAGATGATAATGTAGTCCAACAAATATTGAGACCATTAGACAAGAAACTCCGGTCGATATATGAATTCTGCATATGAACAAATCCAAAGTAAGCACGGATCTTATATAAGAATGCATATGAATTCTGCAAACAATTCAGATGCAAGAGTTGATGATGCCAAATTTAAAGTGAAAAAGAAGCTTCAAATAATCCAATAAAAAAAGAAGCATAATAAAACCAAAAAATTCACTAGTACAGTGGCCAAATAGTATACAAGGATAATCGATCAAAGACAAGTATTTAATATTCTAATTTTGAAGTCCAAGGAATTCCCAGACAAGACAAACAAAAGCTCACAGGTATCACTAGTTTGTTGGATAAAAAAGATAACGCAATTTTATATGACCAGTAGCATCATGTAACGTTATATAATAGCATGGGCTAAGAAATTTTGAGATAGCATGCATTCAGTGGACTTCTATAACTATTGAACAATAGAACTTACTAATGCATATACATAACGACTGAAAGGCCCATCTGTAAAGCTGTTCCACGACATATAAAACTGATCTGCAAAAAGAAGACACTTTGATCATGAGATACAAGAGACAGTCTGGGATCAGAATCATTTTCGACATTTAGCAAGCTTTTAAACATCAAGACATCATTCTGAAAAATAATCCTTCACAAAAAGATGGAAAGCAAAGGTAATATAACTAACAAGTAACAAACCAATTATCCTTTTCAATTACTTACCTCTAAGTTTGTGGCCCCATAGTGAGCTCACACCATTTGCCTTGTGTGCTGCAAAAGTAGATAAGAAAGATATATAAGCTTAAGGAAAATGTTGAGAGAGAAGATATTGCCTTTAATAGAATGGAACAAGTGGAGGATAGACAATATTTTTAAAGTTCAATGCTTTTGCAGATGCAATCGAAATAAGAAAAAACTAAGAATAATTAACAGATAAAAATTAAATGGATAGGCAAATAGCTGGCACAAAATTCTCAAGTCAAAACTAATAGTAACTTACCTCACCTACGCGTATAGAACTTGATTAGCCCATAACTCACAGTGAAGAACTTGATTAGCCGGCCAGAGAACATTTGATTGTCTGTAGCTTCGCAAATCTGAAAAACCTGCACAGATCAACATGCAATTCAATCAGATTAAAATGAAGAATAAAGGCTATATCAGTATAAAAATTGGGATAATCGAGTGTGATAGTTTCTCTTTTTTGACTGAAATGGCAAAAGCTTATTACACTTTATCAGTATCCTTTTAGAAATTGCTCAAGGTCATCATCATACCTGGAAGATTTGAACGAACCAGAAGGTGGTTGCAGTGGTAATCAGGTTGTATACAAAATTTAAATCAGAATAAAACAGTGTATACCTCCACATAGCTCAGCTTCACATACTGGCAACAGAGAATATTATTAGGAAAAATAATAAAAAATTAGAATAAAACATTATGACTGGGGTGAGCATACTTGGGTGTTATCAAGAAAGACTGCTTCACATACCTCCATATGTTACAACTATAAAAGAATATAAAGCATACCTAGATGGACTTGTGAGGTAGAGACATGCTCGTTTGCAGTTTGTAGCATCTACATGCTCAACTAATAGGTCAACATCTTCCTCCTATATATTACACTGACAGAAGATTACAAAAGCTAGAAAATTTACACTGATAACTATTATACAGATATCTTGTACTTGCATATTAATGCAAGCAAACATCCTTTCACTGCATGTGACAAGTTTTCCAAACTCACAAGTTTTACAACACATCATCAATCACTTAAGAGTTTCACGAGTTTTTCAATTCACAAGTTTCATAATCAATCCGCGATTGGGGCCAACTTCTGAAGCTCAATCTCATAACTATCCTTTAACACTGCCTAAAAAAATGGAATTAGAAATTATAGAAAATACAATATAATGTAAGCTACTTTTAAAAAAAACATCATTCCATGAACTTAAATCTAAATAGAATAATGATCTTGTATGATTCCAAACCTATTCAGAAATATGATCTTGAATGCACTCCGTCAACTCGGCCCGAACCTCATCAATTTGATCACGAGAGTAACCTGTTTTTGTGAACTGTGAACACAGACAAATTAAATTGGCGAGTGGTTAATAGGAAAAACAATCAACACTGATCACTTTGCAATTCTAAATAGTTAATGTCAAAGAATTTGAGATAAGCTTAATATAGTTACTATTGATCTCAGTGAATCTCTCTCGATAGTCTCAACTTCTTCAATAATTTGTTTCATGTATCTCATCACAAAAAAATCGCATTGTTTCGCATCCGGTTGTTGAGGAGCCTATATATGGTAATTATTGTCAAATAGTTAACGAAAATTATACACATTCCAATATATGTTAAACAAAAGTATACATACCTTAACTACTTCCCACTTAGCATTTTTTCTCCCTTTCCTTCCCTTGGTAGAATTAAACAAGCGTAATGCCCTTCATACGTTATGAATATTTGTTATATAAAATTTATATTAAAATATAAATTTACTGACAGAAATCTGAACTCACATTTCCATTACGTATTTACAATCATCATCTCGAATGCGGGAACTAAGGGAATCCAACACATAAATAGTATCCTTGTAAGGTTCAATTACACTGAGAATTCAATGGAAACTAGGCAAAGACATATGGTTAGATCATAAAATTTAATAAATTAGCGAATGGAAGCATTTTAAAGTGAAGTTTTATTTTGCACTTACCCGACATTACATGGCACCAAAACAATTTCATCTGATGATGCACCGGTTAGCCTATCAGCTAAAAGAGTTGCCCTTTAGTTCAGCGTTTCAAGCTTAGCTGTTTTGTCTTGTGCCATTTTTGCTAGAAATGGGATTTTGTGGGGATTCATAAATCTGAATTTCTTTGTAGTGTTATCTTTCAGCTTCTTTTTATACAGACACCTATCAATGCAAAGAAAATAAAATTAAGATACGAAACAATAATGTAAAGCAAACATAAGGATCACTCATAATGTTTCATTAATGAATATAAAACATCATCTGTGAAGAAAATGTTTCTGAAATTGCTTAAATAATTTCACTTACCATATGTAGGCAACGATCAAATTTACTGAAATTGGCTCCAAATGATACAAAGAATTTATATCCTCAAGGTCCAGAAAAAGTTCACAATCTTCATCAAAAACTTCATTATCTAAACGCAGTGATATACACCTTCCTCCATCTAGAGCATGCTTACTGTAACAATATAACATATGTAATGATCTTGGGACACTTGTTGACAAACTAGGTTTCTTTTGTGGTTGTTCAAACTTCTTCCTTCCAGGCTTCTAATAATATCAAATGTAAACAAGTTAGATAGCTAGGTTGAATAATAATACAGTCACAATTTAACTTGAACTATAATAACTCATATACCTTCTCTTGCTTCACAATCTGCTGTTCAGGCCAAGCCACAACAGATCCTATGGCATCACCAATGACTTCACATTCACTTGGAATTGGATATGGCAAACGAGCTGATTTGTCCACTGCTTGATCAATGGAGACTCGAATGCAATTAATGGGAAATGGAACACCATGAAGCATTTTATCCTGTCCATTGAAACCAACAATTGTACCATATGCAGCAATATTTGTGGCAGATTCCAATGTCAGCGCAACTGATTGACCCTAAAATATAAAAAGGCATTTCGATTGTTTTCTTTGATAAGCAAAGTTGGAATTCATACTATGGATCAGGTTCGCTCTTGACAGAATTGTCAAAGCCCTTCATGTAATGTGTGCGCTTCCAGTTTCAACTGTAAATCTATGTGACAATATCTCCTACATTAAGTTGATGCAAGTTAAAAGCTAGTTCCACCTTCATAGAATACTGACAAAATGGTTTCTTGATTTTAGATATGGGTGATCTAGGCACACACAACCTACAGCAATTATGTAACCCAATATAGGCTAACAATTTTTTTTAAAAAATTAAAACAATGGGTAGATTCTCTGTTCTCCAAGTTCACTATGAATTCATCAAAGTTGTAATTCTTTACTAAAATGTAAATGTAATAAAAAAAAGATGTCATCCTTCAAAATTTCAATCCGCTGTCTTTTTGTTTTACATGATCATTTTGTTTTGTGATTAGTAGTCTTCATGAGGTAAATACAATCAAAGTTATCTTCTTGTTGCATTTTGTAGTTTATTCTTGTGATCATCTTATTTCTTTTATTTCATTCGTAGATTCTTAGAACACCTGATCTAGTACACCTAATAGCATACTGTTGTACTTCCAGGTTTGGGTTGCAACAGACACTGGGAATCTGGAAGTAGCATACATTCCATTTCAGAAACCCTTAAGGATTTCGGAAACCCTAAACTGGAAAATGCCTAGGGTTTTAGAATCTATCGATCTTACTCCCAAAGCGGTAAGAGAGAAGTGTGATTCGAGGAGGATGTACCTTGGTGTAGTAATTTGCAACCCCCTTCTCCCCGAGCGTCACCAGCAGAAGCTTGAAATCTGACCGCCACAGAGTCAGAACGTCGGCGACTGCAAGAGAGAGAGATGGAGAGGGTAGTGGCGAGCGTCGTGATGCTGCCGCTGGGGTTCAGTTTCCACTCGACGGACGAAGAGCTCGTGGAGGATACTTCTTGGTGGTGAGCTAGGAGAAGATGTATGTTCACCAGATCATACACAATGTCGATTTCGTGGAGAGGAGAGGACGAGGGAGGTGGCAATGAGGGAGGTGGAGGGAGATATTATCGGAGAAAAGAAGCGCGGAGAGATTTTTCGCGAGCCGCCGAGGGTTGGCAATGAGCGAGGTGGAGGGAGGGGATGTGTTTTTTATTTTAGCGGGAAATACGACAACGCTTTTAAAAAAGGCTTTTGTAACAGCGTTGTCTTTCATCCGAAACCACAACACTAAGCACATCGCATCATTATAAAACGTTGTCGTTATTAAAAAGTAAAACACATAGACAACGCTTTTCACTAAAAACGTTGTAAAACAAAAAAAGACAACGTTTTTTTTAAAAAACGTTGTCGATTGGGCGTTGTTGATTGCAAAAATTCTTGTAGTGGGATGACTAGAGGCTAATCTAGTTTGCCTTGATGTTGGTGGTGCTTCATGAATAGGTTCACTAGACACAAGCTCAGCCTCAGGATCCGGCTGATCTATGGATTGTCTAGGCTCACCGTCATCAGATTCATCACCATCAACAATATTTAGACTCTCATTCAAACTTAGTCTCCTAAGTTCGAATTGGACTTCATCTCCTAGTTGTCCATTGACTTTTGGAATTTCTTAAAATACAACATCAGAAGACTCTTCAACCATTCTAGACTTCTTGTTGTAGACTCGATAGGCTTTGCTAACGAGGGAGTACCCGACCAGTATCCCTTCATCAGCCTTCGCCGTGAACTTTCCAAGATGATCCTTGGTGTTTAGAATGAACACCTTACAACCAAACACCCTAAGGTGTTTAACCGTAGGTGGTTTCCCAAACCAAAGCTCATGGGGAGTCTTTCCTAAAAACCTATGAATGAGGACTCGATTTTGCACATAGCAAGCTATATTTACAGCTTCAGCCCATAAGTAACTCGGGAGTGAGTACTCATTAAGCATGCTTCGTGCAGCCTCTTGTAGAACACGGTTCTTCCTTTCTACAACATCATTTTGTTATGGTGTTCTAGGAGTAGAGAACTAATGTCTATAACCTCTGTCTTGACAAAATTCTAAAAACCTTTGATTTTAAAATTCACCTCCATGATCACTTCTAATTGTCTTAATTGTTAATGATTTTTCATTTTCAACTCTTCTACAAAATGAAACGAAGACATCTAAAGTTTGGTCCTTATATTTTAAAAAGTAGGTCCATGTATATCTAGTGAAATCATCAATGATCACAAAGCAATACCTACTTCCATTCAATGATATGATAGTACTACAATCAAATAAATCCATGTGAAGTAAATCTAATGCAGTAGAAGTACTTACAGCGCTTTTACCTTTATGTGCAGATTTTGTTTGCTTACCCATTTGGCATGCATCACAAAGTTTATCTTTCTCATACTTGATGCTTGGTAAGCCACGGACTAACCCCTTGTCGGCCAACTTCCGGATGTTCTTCATGTTCACATGTGCTAGCCTCCGGTGCCAAAGGGTGGACTCTTCTTCTTTTGATATGAAACACTTAGCAGACACATTAGTAGCACTTTTAAATGAAACTTGATAAATATATATTGTCTACTCTTGTTCCTACTAGTACCGTGTCCAAGGTGTCATGTTGTCTAACTAGACATTGACTTGGTTGGAAATCAATTGTGTAACCCGTGTCACACAATTGACTCACACTTAGGAGATTAAATTTCATCCCCTTGACTAGAAGGACATTTGAAATTCTAAGACATTCGGATATTTGAATGTCTCATATTCCTATGACCTTAAGACTACCATTGTTACCAAATGATACATTACCTCTACTTTTCTTGTGAAGTGTGGTAAACAATGATCTATCCCCGGTCATGTGTTTGGAGCATCCACTATCAACGAACCAAGTTGATAGATGCTCCCCCTCAATCATAACCTACACAATTCAAAAAATAGAAATTTTAGGTACCCAAACCTTGGGACCTAAAGCATCAACTAAACAAGACTTAGACACCCATGCCTTGACCACTTTCTTTTGAACCTTGGGTGTCCTAGATTGTCTCATATCAGTCCTAGACATCAAGGACACGAATGATGGTTCTTTAGGACGGTAACCAATACCGGCCCTATTGTAGACTGCCCTTTGGGCATTCAAGATCATGTCTAAGATTTTAGAGCTAGTTGAGAACTTCTCAAGAATATTCTTGAATTTCTCAACTTCACTCTTCAAAGATTTGTTCTCTTCTTCTAGCAAGTCATCATGCAAATGATCTACTTCCTCAACCTTAGAGGATTTTAACTTTTCAACCTCATGTTTTATTGATTTAATTTCATCTTCTAACAATTCAACATGCAAGTCATCAACGTTATCATCTCTAGATAATCTCAATTGATCAATTTCAAATTGCAAAGCTTTAACCTTATTTTTTGACTTCTTAAGCATACTAGTTAAACATGCAATTGCTCTATAACACTTTTCAAGTTCGGGAGAAGTTACATCTTCATCATCCGAAGATGATGAAGCCACGTTTGAGGAACTTGAAGATTCATCACTGCTTTCCTCTCCAAGAGTCATGAGTGTCACATGCCTTGTGCTCTTCTCCTCCTTCTCTTCATCGGATGAGCTAGAGGATGACTCATCCCAAGTGGCCTTCAAGGCCTTCTTCTTCTTCTTGAATTTTTCTTCTTTCTTTTTGGATTTCTCCTCCTTCTTCTTAAGTTTTGGACATTCATTCTTGAAATGCCCTTTCCTACCACACTCAAAGCAAGACGCATTAGTCTTATCAAGTTTGGATTCACTAGAGTTACCTCTACTCTTGAAGCGTCGACCCCTTCTCATCATCCTTCTCACAAAGTTCGTCATCTCGGATGAAGAAGAGCCGCTGCCATCTTCCTCGGAATCGTACTCGGATTCGGAAGAGGATGAAAATGAGGAGACCTCCTTCTCCTTCTTCTTCTCCTTCGTCTTCTTGTTTGACCGGTCCCCTGCAACTAAAGCAATCCCCTTCTCCTTGGGGCCTTTGTTAGCCATTTCATGCAATTCCATCTCACAAAATAAATCATCTAACTTTACAATGGATAGATCCTTAGAAACTTTATAGGCATCAACCATGGATGACCACAAAGCATTCCTTGGAAAGGCTTTCAAGACATACCTCACAAGGTCGCGATTCTCGACCTTTTCATCAATCGAATGAAGCCCATTGAGGACTTCCTTGAACCGGCTATGAAGCTCACTTACTGATTCATTCTCCTTCATGGAGAGATTTTGAAGTTGATTGAGGAACAAGTCCCTCTTAGCGATTCTTGAATCTCGGGTGCCCTCATGGAGTTCGATGAGCTTGTTCCACAAGTCCTTTGCACTTGTGAAAGGACCAACCTTGATGAGTTGGTCTTTGTTCATGCCACATTGTAGAGTGACAACCGCCTTCGCGTCGGCTTCACTCTTTCGAGTTTGTTCGGCAGTCCACCACCATGATTCGAGTTCTTTGCCTTCATCATCCTTAGGAGGGGTGAATCCCTCCTTCACCATGAACCAAGTATGGATATCCATCTTCAAATAATATTCCATCTTCGATCTCTAATATTGGAAATCAGCGCCATCGAAGAATGGAGGTCGGGTGGTGGAGAAGCCTTCTCTCAACGTCATCTTGTTGATAACTCTCGAATGTTAAGCCGTAAATAGAGCCCCAAGCTCTGATACCACTTGTTGGAAACCGGATGGCTAGAGAGGGGGGTGAATATAGTCAATCACTTGGACTTAGACACAAATCAAGTTTCTGTACTTAGCTTTGTTAGTAGCACAGCGGAAGTATGAAAACAGAAGATGCAGAAACAAAAAATGAAGGGAAACAACTACAACTACCAAGATCGCTAACAAGGAGGATTTACAAGGTTCGGGGATAACTTGCCCCTACTCCTTGGCGTGCCCTTAAGGTGGATGATCCCTTGATCATCGGCAGATCAGAGAGCCTCCTGATCGGTCACCAGACCGATCAGGTTGGGTCCAGACCGATCAGGCTCCGTCTTGATCGATCCCCAACGCTCAATCAGAAATTGCAATTTCTTTGAGATTCTCCTGGACCGATCACCAGACCGATCCCAGGTTGTGGATCGATCACCTGACCGATCCACCCCTATATCGGGCGATTTCTGAGTTTCACAGTCCAAACCTCCTAATCGGTCACCTGACCGATCAGAGGGACACCTGATCGGTCACCAGACCGATCAGATCATGACCAGACCGATCAGGTACCGTCCTGATCAATCTTAGTGAGGAACCCGCGAAGCTGGATCATTCTCCAGAACGATCTGCATAGTGATCCTGATCGGTCATCAGACCGATCAGGAGCAGTTCAGCAAGGGAACTCAACCTCACTGTTTGCTCCCTGATCGGTCACCAGACCGATCAGGAGCCAGTCAGTGGGTGAAATGCATACTCCCTAATCGGTCACCAGATCGATCAGGAGCAGCACAGTAGGTTCCCAACATCACTGTGTGCTCCCTGATCGGTCACCAGACCAATCAGTCATTGCTGAATCGGTCACACGACCGATCCACGAAGGAGCAGCATGCCAGATTCCCTGATCGATCACCAGACCGATCCGGGGGCTCAAACCTAGCCCTCCAAGTTATGTTTTCATCCACCTTAGCCCTCTAAGCTAAGGATTTTTCACCTAACTCTCCAAGTTGGGAATTTGCACCTAACCCTCCAAGTTAGGACTTTTCACCTAGCCCTCCAAGCTAGGACTTTTCACCCAACCCTTCCGAATTAGGACTTTTCCAAACCTAGCCCTCCAAGCTAGGACCTGACCCTCCAAGTCAGGACTTTTTCACCTAATTCTCCAAGATGGGAATTTACACCTAACCCTCCAAGTTAGGACTTTTCACCTAGCCCTCCAAGCTAGGACTTTTCACCCACCTCTTCCGAATTAGGACTTTTCACACACCTAGCCCTCCAAACTAGGATTTTCAACACCTAACCCTTCAGGTTAGGATTTTCCAACACCTAGCCCTCCAAGTTAGGATTTTCCATACCATGTCTAATCCCCGATCAGGACTTAATCATCATCAATAATCATCCACCTAAACTAAAATCCGTGTCAACACCAAAACAACAATCAGGGCCAGACTGCATCAACACAGTCTTCCTCCACGGCATCTCGTCCCTCAAACATCACGTGTGTCCTTCTCGCACCACCAGTGTATTCCTTCGCAGACTTCGCGTCCCTCGGATGCATCGAGCCCATCGACTCTCTTCCTATGACATCCTTCTTGTCTGCTATGTCTTCCGCTCAACTTCTTATATTCCTAAGCTCCTACACATATAGACACAAGGAGCAAAACTAACAGGATCTAACTTAACTCAGTTGACCACATCAAAACTATCCCGGAGTACTTACAATCTCTCCCTTTTTAATGTGTTACAACTCGAGTTAAGTTAGGAAAAAATATAAACACAAAAAAACAAGTAATAGATTTTAGCAATGTGTTAGAATATCCTAAATATTAGGGATGTTAGAATATCCTAAATATTAGGGATGTTAGAATATCCTAAATATTAGGGATAAGTATTGATAGGATTTGATTTATTCCTTTTAAAAAGGTCCTAGTTTTTGTATATAAATAGGGCTAATCTTTGTATCTCTTAAATCAAAATAACAATTATCAAATTACATGGTATCAGAGCGTTAGGGTTTCGTATTCGTGATTCCTTCTCACGGCGTGGCTTCTCTCTACGCGCGTTCTTCTCCCGAACGCGTCTCTCCCCTTTACTCGCGGCCTTCCTCCCCGAGCGTCTTCCTCGCATCGGCTGCCCGGCGCACAGCATCCGCCGCCGCCTTCGATCTCGCTCGCGACCTGGGAGCAAGATCCTACCCACGGGTCGCCACTGCCCCGCGCACAGCATCAGCGAGCCGGATCTCCTGCCGCTCGCGCACGCCGCCGCCCTCGACTGCCGTTCACGCACATCTGCGCCTCTCGACTACTCGTGCACGCACGCCGCTGCCCTCGCCTATCGCTGAATCTCTTCCCTTGAACTCTCCTTATATTCATTGGATCAACACCGATTTAATTTGCCATGGCTACCTCCGGCACTACGAAACCGGATCTTTCAATTTTTACCAACCACGTCACGGCACCGCTATCGTCGGAGTTGTTGGATGGTAAGAATTATTCCTCTTGGTCCTCTCACATTAAACTCTGGCTTGTTGGACAGGGTTATGAGACACATCTCACCCAAACCGAGGAGGATATTCAAGTCACAGATCATCCTTTATGGAAAAAGGTTGATGCTCAGTTGTGTTGTATTATCCGGGCTACTATTCATCCATCTCTTAGGGATGTCTTCCGCACTCATATCACCTGCAAGGATGTTTGGATACAGGCTCAACAACTGTTTACAAACATTTCTCGGCGACTTTATCAAGTTTGTGAAGACCTTATGAATATCCTTAGTACCCGTCAGATCGAAGATTCTATGTCAACTTATCTGGGATCAGTCTCTAGCCTTCTATGCGAGTTCAATGACCTGCTCCCTCCTGCGGCCACTCCCGTTGCAGAGCTTGAAAATCGAAAGAAATTTTTTATGTCTCTGGCCTTATATGGTCTGCCCACAGATTACTCTCATATTCGTGATCAAATCCTAGGCAGCCCCATAGAGGCCACCATGGACTCTACCTGGGCGACTCTCCTCCGTGTCCCAGCCAAAATCTCGGCAACTCCATCTTCTGTTCCTGTTGACTCTTCGACTTTGGTTTCTCGGAATAATAACAAACCTCCACCTCGTAAGAGTGACAAAGGACGTCCTTGGTGTGATCATTGTCACCGACCAGGACATACGATTGATAAATGTTGGAGTCTCCATGGTCGACCTCCGCGTGCTGCTCAGATCGCCCAATGTCCTGTCACTTCTTCAGCTTCCACTTCACAGTTAACTCCGGCTCCGACTCCACAGCCTTCCTATGATGACTTTCTGAAATGGTATGAGGATCGACGGGATTCTAATTCCCTTGCTGTCGTTACACAAGCTAGTAATTCCTTTGCTGGCATATCTCGCTCTTCGAGTCCTTGGGTACTTGACTCTGGGGCCACCGATCATATCACCGGTAATAGATCTCTTTTTTCCTCGTTATCTACTTCCGGTTATTTACCCTTTGTCACCATGGCAAATGGTTTTCAAACTCAATCCCAAGGTGTTAGTAGTATTCATTCTTCTCCATCTCTTCCCATTCAGAATGTTCTTTATGTCACCGGAGCTCCCTTTAATTTATTATCAATAAGTCAGCTTACTCGGTCTCTTGATTGTGTCATCTCATTTACTAAATCCTCTGTTTCATTGCAGGACCGGAATACGGGGAGGATGATTGGCTTCGGATGTGAGGCTCATGGTCTATATCGACTTCACCAAAACTCTTTCATTAGTACAATGGCAGCATCTCCACTTGTGATTCATGCTCAGTTAGGACATCCTGGTCTCGATAAGTTAAAACAATTATATCCTAGTCTATCTCACTTAAAGTCTTTATCTTGTAAGTCATGTCAGTTAGGTAAGCATGTACGTAGTTCGTTTTCTCCTCGCATTATAAATCGGGCTACGTCTCCCTTTGCTTTAGTTCATTCCAATATTTGGGGTCCAAGTCGTGTTACCTCTACATTAGGGTCACGATATTTTGTTACTTTTATAGACAATTTCTCCCGTTGTACTTGGTTATATCTGATGAAGGATCGATCCGAACTATTTTCTATTTTCCAATCTTTTTTTAATGAAATAAAAACACAATTTGGTATCCCTCTCCGATCCTTACAGAGTGATAATGCACGTGAGTATCTATCTACTCCGTTTCAGACCTTCTTGGCAACTCACGGCATATTACATCGGAAGTCTTGTCCTCATACTCCTCAACAGAATGGAGTTGCAGAACGCAAAAATCGTCATCTTCTAGAGACCACCCGGGCTCTTCTCCACCACTCTCATGTTCCTTTACGATTTTGGGGAGAAGTCGTACTTACTGCATGTTATCTTATCAATCGCATGCCTTCCTCTACTTTGCAGGGGCAAATACCTTATCATATACTGTATCCAAATCAGTCCCTTCATCCTTTACCACCTAGGGTCTTTGGTTCTACATGTTTTGCTCATGCTCTTGATCCTGGAATTGATAAACTCTCTCCTCGGTCGCATAAATGTGTTTTCCTTGGGTACCCACGGTCTCAGAAAGGGTACAAGTGTTATTCCCCTACTCTCCGTCGGTATTTCATCTCTGCTGATGTCACATTCTTTGATTCGGTTCCTTTCTTTGGGCCTTCAAAATTGTCTTCCGAGTTTCCTTCTTCTGTGTCGGTATCAGTCTTTTATCCTCCGGAGGACTCTCTATCACCTCCAGCTCCAATTTCTCCTCCGTTGCAGGTTTATCAGTGTCGTCCTAAGCCATCTTTGCCGCCAGCCATGGGATCATCTCTGGAGCCAGATCCTACACCCCTTCCTCCGGTCGAGTCGTCTGAATCTGATATTCCCATTGCACTTCGGAAAGGTATACGTTCCACTCGTAATCCTTCTCCACATTATGTATCTATGAGTTACCATCGTCTTTCTCCTTCCTATTATTCTTGTCTTTCCTCTTTGTCGTCTGTTTCTGTTCCGAAGAATGCAGGAGATGCATTTGCCCACCCGGGATGGAAACGGGCTATGCTGGACGAAATGAGTGCTTTACGGAGCTGTGGGACTTGGGACCTCGTTCCTCTACCACCAAGAAAGTCAGTTGTTGGTTGTCGATGGATATATATGGTGAAGATTGGTCCAGACGGAACGGTTGATCGACTTAAAGCTCGTCTCGTTGCTAAAGGCTATACTCAGGTCTTTGGATTGGATTATGAGGACACGTTTTCTCCTGTTGCAAAGATGTCTTCTATACGCTTACTCATGTCTATTGCTGCGATTCAACACTGGCCTCTATATCAGTTAGACATCAAGAATGCATTCTTACATGGTGACCTGCTCGAAGAAGTCTACATGGAGCAACCTCCGTGTTTTGTTGCTCAGGGGGAGTCTTCTGGTCTTGTGTGCCGTTTGCGAAAATCTTTATATGATCTCAAACAGTCACCCAGAGCATGGTTTGGTAGATTCAGTATTGTAATTCAACAGTTTGGCATGACTCGAAGCAATGCTGACCATTCTATCTTTTATCGCCACTCATCTACTGGTTGCATCTACCTAGTGGTTTTTGTTGATGATATTGTCATCACAGGTAGTGATCATCTTGGGATCTCACAGGTGAAACAACATCTTTTCAAACATTTTCATACAAAGGATCTCGGCAGACTCAAATATTTCTTGGGGATAGAAGTAGCACAGTCCAGAAATGGGATCATTATATCCCAAAGAAAGTATGCAATGGATATTCTAGAAGAAACAAAAATGTTAAACTCAAAGATAGTTGACAACCCTATGGATCCTAATATCAAGCTCTTGCCAAATCAGGGGGAGCCTCTACCAGATCCTGAACGATACAGGCGATTAGTAGGGAGACTAAGTTATCTTACTGTTACTCATCCAGATATCTCATTCGCAGTAAGTGTAGTAAGTCAGTTTCTCAACTCTCCATGTAAAGAACATTGGGATGCTGTAATTCGCATTGTTCGATATATCAGAGGCGCTCCAGGAAAGGGTCTTTTGTACGAAGACAAAGGGCATACTCGAATCATAGGATATTTTGATGCAGATTGGGCAGGATCTCCCAGTGATAGAAGATCTACTTCTGGTTTTTGTATATTTATCGGAAGTAACCTTATTTCTTGGAAAAGCAAAAAGCAGAATGTTGTGGCAAGATCCAATGCAGAGGCAGAATATCGAGCTATGGCTATAGCCAGTCAAGAGCTTATATGACTTAAACAGTTGCTCCTAGAGTTAAAGTTTGGAGATGTCACACAAATGTCACTTATATGTGATAACCAGGCCGCCATGCATATCACTTCAAATCCAGTTTTTCATGAGAGGACAAAGCATATTGAAGTCGACTGTCACTTCGTCAGAGAGAAAGTCATATCTGGAGAAATATCTACTAGTTTTATTAACTCACATGATCAGCTAGCAGATATATTTACTAAGTCACTGAGAGGTCCTCGAATTGACTACATATGTAATAAGCTGGGTGCATATAATGTATATGCTCTAGCTTAAGGGGGAGTGTTAGAATATCCTAAATATTAGAGATGTTAGAATATCCTAAATATTAGGGATGTTAGAATATCCTAAATATTAGGGATAAGTATTGATAGGATTTGATTTATTCCTTTTAAAAATGTCCTAATTTTTGTATATAAATAGGGCTAATCTTTGTATCTCTTAAATTAAAATAACAATTATCAAATTACACAATGTAATACAAAAATTTTACAATTAAAACATCCCCTTAACGTAATTCTTATTTTTTTCTCTCTTTGATCACATTAAAAAGCTGTTAAGGGAAAATTTTGAGCTCCTTCAAAGAAGCACTTGTTGAAAAAAAAAAACTTTAAACAATTTTAGCTTTAAAGAATCTTTTGTAATTTATTTAACAATACATGAATTTTAGAAAATAAATGCTCAAAAATATATTTGATTTGGAAAGATCTTGCTAATTTTTATAAAAGTCAAAAATCTAACGGGCAGTCAATAAAAAATGTAGTTTTTCAAAATTCTATCTTAAAGTATTTTTTATAATTAAAACTTTCATTTTCAAGAAAAAATTATAAAAATTTATCTAATATTCGAAAAATCCTCAATTTTTTTTAAAGTAGCAATTTGCAGAGTGAAAATTTTCAAAGTCAAATAAATTTTTCCTATTTTGAAAAATAATATTTATTGTAGAATTAAGAATTTTTTAATAACTAATTCTCAAAATTAGAGATAGATTTTGAAAAAGTCTAATAATTTTTTCCAATGTTCAATATGCAACATACAAATCCCAAAAATTTGAATATTTCAAAATTTGTTGTCTAAGTTTTTTTAAAATTGAAAATTTTATTTTTGAAAAGAAATTGACAAAAATTCATTTATTAATCAAAAATTTTCAAAGAAATTTTTGTGGCTAGATGAAATTATTTTCCATCATAAAAAATTTTGAAAATAGATTAAATCTATAAATTACTTATCAAATAGATTTTTTTTAATAATCAAGAAATTTAAAATAAATTTATTCAACTACTAAGTATGCATACAAAATAAGCTAATAGTTCAAAATAGATTTAGGCATCCAATATAAATTTTTACCTATAGGGTTAATCAGATACTTAGGTAGAATATAATTTTTTAGGCACTTTTGCAATTTGACCCCTATGATTCATGATATACTAGTTTAGTCCTCCATTATATCTAGTATTTCTTTTTGGAGAAAAAATATTCGTGCATGCATGATTATTTTTCAGTTACTCTATTTGTTGTCTCAAATTTACATTTTCATTTTTCAATTGATCATAAAGCTCTAGTGGACATACAACTGATCATGATGTAGAAAGCACATTTTCATTTTCATTTTCATGTACATTTACATTTTCCTTTTTAGGTCTATATTTTTATTTTTTTTAATTTGCACAGAGATCTAGTCATTTGTTTAATATTGAAATACAACTGATCATGATGTAGAAAGCATACCTCACTTATCATGTCGTGTTCGAAGTTGAAAGCTACTTCTTTGTCGTTATTTTTTTCTAACGTAACTCCCTCTTCATTGATGCTTACTTCTTGGTGGCTGGCCATTAGTTCTAGTCCGGCATGTTCCTCGAGTTCGTACTCATCCAACGATGACTCATCCCATGTGGCTTTCAAGTTTTTGTGTTTAAACATGTTTACCTTTTTCTCCTTTAATTGGGCAGTTCTCCTTGATGTACCCTTCTTCATCATAGTTGTAGTAACATACCTTTCTTTGCCTTGGAGAATGTTTCTTACACTGTAACTTATTAAATTTTTTAGATATAAAATATTTATTAGCTTCCTTACCATGTATGTTGTTTCCTCTTCATCAGTTAAAGATTCCTCCCCCAGTTGGATCTTCCTTGTGCTTAGGGTGATGTTGTCCATCATGGATCTTACGCATCCAGACTCGTGAAGCTCAAAATTCGAAAATAAGTTTTCCAATAAACATATCTCGAGGTCCTTGGAAATATAGTAGGAGTCGACAAATGACATCCATTACAATGTTCTCGGAAATGCATTTAGGACATACCTTTGTGCATCTCAATTTGTTACCATTTCGCCAAGATTTGTGAGACTAGGGATCAACTCTTTGATCTTTGCATGTAGTTCGACCACTGTTTGTCCTTCATTCATTCGGAGATTGCTTAGCTCATATTGGAGTAGGTCTCGGTGTGCCAGTTTTACTTCTAAGGTTCCTTCATGTAATTCCAGGAATTTCTCCCAGAGTTCTTTTGCAGATTCATAGGTTCTGATACGGTTAACTTCTTGTACAAGTAAAACGGTTAGTAGATGAAACTTTACTTTCCCGTTAGCCATAAAATCAGCTTGATCCTTCTTAGTCCAAAAATGCTCTTCCTTGTCCTCGTTGTTATTATCTGTAGGAGTTACAAATCTATTTTTTTAATATTAAAAGCAATTCAAAGTCTGTTTTAAAAATTACCTGTACTCATCACTTCCACCTTAAGAATTCTCCCTCAAATTTTGGCCGATAGATACTTGGTTCGGTCATTTCTTCGTTGCTTCAGATGGCAGTTAGTCCTTCTCAAGTAACTTTGCTCTGATTACACTTGTTAAGATCGGTTGGCCCAGCTAGAGGGGGGTTGGGGAGGTGAATAGCCCTACAAAGTAAATTCTAGATCTTGTATATAACCTGAGTGGTTGTTAATCAAAAGCAATGAAACGCTCAACTCTAAAATATCTCCTTGTGGGCGAAGAAACCTCTTACAAATTCTAAAACTCAGAAAAAACTAGAGAAAGTATTACAGAAGTTGTTTTCAATTCGAATGATGAATGACTCTGAGATAAGGGGTCTATTTATAACCCCTGGGCAATCTTATCGATGTGCTAACGTGGCACATCATGGGCACCTGCGAGCAACACAGGCGCCTAATAGTGGTCAACGTCCATCCACGTCGCAACAACCGAAAAATGACTCATTGTCGATAAACTCATCAAATCTCAAGCCTCCATATTATTTCAGGCACCTGTATATGTGGGTGCTTGAATCAACTCCGGCGCCTAATTGCCTGGGCGCCCGAATCCGCTCGGGCGCCTGAGATCACAAACATCAAGCTTGTTCTAGTCAACCTTTGGTTGACCAGTCTTCTTCTGGCACTCCTACCTGATCTCCAACCATCTAGAGTTGGGCTCATCTGAACCCGTCTCCGACCTTCTTCTCGAGTAGTCTTCCTCCCTGACTTCTCATCCCTCGGACATCGTGCGTGTCCTTCTCGCTCCACCGTTGTACTCCTTCGCAAACTTCGCGTCCCTCGAATGCACCGAGCCCGTCGACTCTCTTCCTATGTCATCCTTTCTCGTCTGCTGTATCTTTCGCTCGACTTCCTGTGTTCCTAAGCTCCTACACACTTAGACACAAGGAGTAAAATTAACAGGACCTAATTTGACTCGATTTACCATGTTAAAATTATCTCTGAGTACTTACAAAATTTGGATGGACTTTTGATATTGGGATTGATTAGTTGGCTGTTTAGGGCTAATCTTGAGTAAATTTGATGTTGGATTGACTTAGATTAGTAAAGAGGAATTAGTTATTTAATTTGGAATATTGATTTCGAATAGCACTCATATGTGGGAATTGTTTCGGTTTGTAGCGCTATTGTTTGAGACTATGATATTGCTGCCTTGAGGGAAAAGTTGGAATATACCTATTGTCACAAAGTGAGGTGGAAATCCTAAGCCATGTAGTGTGCATCGTAGGGGAAATCCCAATGTGAACATAGTCTAATATTTCTTAAGGTCAACTTTGAAATTATGTATACTTGTATTTTGTTTAAAAAGGCTTGTCATTCTTTGGGACCTAACAGCAAATGTTGTCTTGTCAAATTATTCTTACTATGGAAATAGAAATATGATCAGCAATTTACCAAACGTATACATGTTTCAAATTGACCAAACTAGATATTTTACTATTAGTTATCAAAAAGCGTATTCAATTATATATTCTTTCTATTTTATTCTTCTAGCCAAATTTATTTTATTTTTTTCCTCCTCTTATCTCTCTTCTCTTCTCTTTTTTCTTTTCCCTTCTCTCTTTCTCTCTCTTTCTTCTCTTTTTACACATGCATACATGAATATTTGGAAGACTTGATATGAAATTATATCAAATTCACGTTGAGCCCGATATGATTATGTAAGATTTTGTTATTGATTTCTCCTTATTATATTTTAATATCTCGAAGAAATCGAAATAAACAGTGGAAGTTCAAACCCACTAATTTAACCTAAAGAGCACTGATTGTATAATTTTGAATTCCTACGGATTTCTGAAGTTACAAGAAGTTTAAATATATTATCCATTGTTTGTTTTGACTTCTCCAAGTTATTAAAATATAATAAGGAATAATCAAGAAAAAAATCTCACATTGGACCCGATGAACCTGATATGGATTCCATACCAGGTCTACGTTGGGCCTGATATGAATCCATATCAGGCCCAACGTGGATCTGATATAATTCATATTAGGCTCAATATGAGATTTTCTCAATTATTTTTCCTTTTTAAATTTTAACACTTCGGAGAAGTGAAAATATATAATAGATAGTATATTTAAACTATTATAATCTTAGAAATTTATTAGAATTGAATTGGTGCAATTAAAATTCTCTAGTCAAATCAATAAATTTTGATTAAAATTTACTTATTTGATTAAAGAGGTCCGATTATATTAATTTCAGAATCAGTGAATTTCTTTGGCCAAAACCAGTGAACTTCAGTTCCACCGATTCTAATGATAATTGTTTTATAAATAACTTCAATGAGAAATTTAATTTTATCTCTTTCACTTTAAATGAGAAATACTTACGCTATACACAACTGTGGCCAAAACCAAAAAAAAGGTTAAAATTAAACTGGCGTGAGTTTTAAATTATGAAAGTCAATTACTTAAAATGATTAAATTCTAATTCAATATATATTAAATCACATCAAATTTAATTGTATTAATTATAATGTAGAGAATTGTAATCAATAAGCTATTTTTGAAATAAATAATATTGTATTTGAAAATAGAAACGTTGTACATTCTATTGATATTACAATGTTATATAGATATAATTTAATCACATAAAATTTATTTTTATATATGACAAAAGATAATTTGCTCGTCCAGTACCCGTCAATTCATACCAAAGTTAACAGGGAGAAGATCAATTATAGAAGTCACTAGCTCGGATACTATGACTAATGTATGAGGAGGGAAGACACATTAACTTTGTTAAATTTTAATCATCTGATCTAATAATATTAATGTACTAATCAACAATTCAGCCATGGCAACATAAAATTTATTTTTATAGCTTTCAGTTTGAGTAACAAAAATTAGGATGCAAAAATAAGATGTGATAAAGGTCAATTAAGTAAATGAATAAATTATAATTAAAATTGGATTACATCAATTAAATCTTGTCACTTTCGTATAAAAAAAATGTTTCTAAAATTAAAAATTATGTGTTAAGTCAAAATTGTAGGGTGATTAAATTCTGATTCAATATAAATTAAACCACCGCACATTAACCAAATCAAATTAAAAAAACAATAATGTACCCTACAATAAATAGGTGATATGGACATGGTGGTTGATGCCTGTTGCTGTCACCAATGTATTTTAAAGAGTGATCCTCTTGTGTTCAGGAATAAATTATATCTTCCAGATAAAGATTCATTATACAAAAGGCGCATTTGATACCTACTTGAATATTTACTCCAATTGAATTTATGATTAATTTTCAATGAATTTAATTAAAAATATTGATACGGTCAGATGTTTGACCCTATTAATCAATTCCTTTTGTGGGGTTGACTAAGCTTCGAGAAGTGAGCAAGGGGCCACAAAGACAGTGTGATGGTAGGCACGGCGGGTGCTCTACTGAGGTTGGTCGGTTAGCCAGTCAGTTATGTTGCAAACTGGGCCATTTGAGTTAGTCGGAGAGGCGTAGGTCGGTAGTTTAACCTCTTGAACTAAGAGGGCCCCGAGTCGTCTGACCGTCTGGCTGGCTACACCTTCATCCGGTCGGCTGCAACTCCGTCCAGCCGACTGACCTCTGTTTGGCCGGTCTGGCATACGCTTCCCTAAGGCAATGGTTTCTTAAGGCTTGCCACTCTCTCCTCTCAGAGGATTTGTTTTCCAATCAGCCGATCAGCGGACCAAAAGGGATACCAACGGGCAGACAGTAAGCCTTCAAGAATCTCGTACGGATCGAGAATACGGTTTAAAAGTATAAAGGCGTACATATAGATTATACAGATTCACTAAGTCCTTCGAGGGGATAGTAGGTCAACGCACCAGACCAATGTGTCAGGCAATTGAGAGAGGTGGACGATTGTACAGCTAGGCCTGACAACTAGTCAATAGGGTGACAATCTCGTCTCCTTATTCGCTAGTAAATACTGCCCCCAAATCTGAGCATTTAAGTCTGACAATGCCTTTGCAGGTTTTGGTCTGCCACCCTCGCCTATATAAGGGTCTTCATTTCTTCATGCGCAAGTATACTCTACAATTCTTCTACTATTTCCACTCTCATTTTTTCTTCGCCGGAGTTCTTACTTAAACGACGGAGTGCCTGCGCCGAGGACCCTCCGACCAGCCTCTAACGGTCCTTTTTCTTGCATTCGCGAGCATTCGCCACTCTTCTCGAGTGTTCAGTCGGTTCCCCCTAGCGTTCGTCCAGCGAGTCATTGGTCAATCTTTGGTCAACCTCTCAATCATGTCACCAGTCGGTTGCCCTTCTCACTTGCCGACAAGATCAAATTTGACACCGTCTGTGGGAAACTTTTGCCTGATTGAAAGTATAAAGATGGGTGATTCCAACAAGATGATTATCACCATTTCGCAAGAAGACTTCAAGCTGCTGGTCGCCGCCAAAGCCTAGAAGTTGGCTCAGCAACAACAGCCAAACGGCTGCCCAGCTACTGGTTTCCCCGCAACCTCGGCAATCGATGTCTCGATCAATCCTAAGGTCGGCGCCCACTCAGGCGGGAACACATACTTCCCTAGAGTCTTCTTTCGACTAGGAGAAGATAAAGCCCAATTGGACCACATAGAGACCTCCTCGTCTAGTCGCACGATGCCCCACAATCCTAATAAGGGAAAGGCATCTGCCGACCAGATGTTGCTCAACAGGTCAGGCCTCCCGTTCTCCAACCGCATCCTTTAAGAGCCCATACCCAAACATTTTCGACTTCTTTCCAGGGGGGGGGGGGGGGAGGGGGGCCACTAACCCCAAGGTGCATATGATAAAGTTTAAGAATGTTGCCCTGCTACACCAGTACCCACTTTGTCCAGCCCCGCCTAGTGATGGTTCGACCAAATTTTGAGCGAGTTGATACAAAGTTTCGGATATTTCAGGAAGCTTTTCATGCAACACTTCACGAGCAACAGGAGGCATCATAAGACAAGCCTCTACTTTTTTGCCCTGAAGCAAGGCCCAAAGGAATATCTGAGGGTCTATATCAAAAGATTCAACCAGGTGGTGATAGATGTGCTAACCGCCATGCTAGAGGTCATGATCAGTGTCTTCTTATAGGGACTATAGGATGGAAAATGTTTCGCTTGTTGATCAAAAAGTTGCCAAAGGATTTTGACACCCTCTTGGGTAAAGTTGTTAAGTATATCAACGTGGAGGAGGCGCAAGCCTCCCGGAAAAGAGAAGCGAGGCCAACCCAAACTCCTTGGGTGGGCTTATTCGTAGCCCTAGATCCGTCATGAGCCAACCCAGGCTAGAGCGCAGATAGGTACAACAAGTAGCCCAAGGATGCGGCCTAGTCAGATGAAAGACTTATTGTTTGTTCCATTAGAGCAATACCTACTGCACACAAGAATGTCGGCAGGTCAGGCAGGGGCAAGCTCCTACCACCCGAGGATTTCCCCGATGAACCCCTCAGAGGAATGCCCAGGGCCAGGGGCGACAGCCGGGTGGGTCGTAGGAGGCAACCCCTGCAGGAGCCGCCCCAGCGGCCAAACAGTTGTTTGCGCCGACCGACCAACTAGAGCCTGCGAAAGTGAGTGAAGAGAAGGCTAACTAGAGGAATGTCATACATGGTGACATGAATGTCATCTCAGGAGGGCCCACGTACGGTGACTCCAATAGGGCCCTAAAGTCCCAAGTACGCTAACTAGTGATTCATTAGGTCGGGACTAGTACCGCCCAAGCCCAAGGCCCGCAGATCTGCTTTAGGTCACAAGACTTGCAAGGCCTAGAGGTCCCCCATGTTGGCGTCGTTGTCCTCACAATGGTGATCACCAACTACCAGGTCCACCAGACTATTATCGACACTGACAACTCGGTCAACATCATCTATAGGAAGGTGTCCGACCAGTTGCATATCGACAACACCGAATTGCAACCAGTGGCCACACTCCTATTCGGGTTCACCAACAATGAGGTTCAGCTGGTCGGCCAGATCAAGCTAGCCATCTCCCTAGGCGATAATCAATTAAAGAGGACCTAGTGGTCCACCCTTCTAATAGTGGATGCCCCATCCGCTTACAACGCCATTTTGGGTTGACCAACCCTCAATGAATTTCGGAGCGGTTGTTTCCACTTTCTACTTAAGGTCAAGCTCCCAGTAAGAGACAGGGTCAACGAATTAAAGGGAGATCAGAGGGTGGCTAGGCACTACTATGTGGACGACGTTCGGACGAAGGCCCAGAAGGCATTCATACTACCGCTCGCCAGTTACAATATGGTCCAACCCTCACCTTGGGTTAAGCTGCACGAAGATAAGGAGAAAATACAACTTCTTCCTGACTAAGAAGAGGAAAAGGTAAACATAGCCATCGCCCCCCCCCCCCCCCACCAAGTTAAGGCAGCAACTTGTGGACTGCCTCGCTCAAAATCAGGACGTGTTGGCCCGGTCAACAAAGGACTTGAAGGGTGTCCAGCCAGAAGTCATGGAGCATAAGCTGTACATCTACCCTGACACCCGACCAGTGAAGTAACGCAAGAAAGACTTTAGTGCCGAGCAAAACAAGATCATTCGAGTCGAGATGGAGAAACTCTTGGAATCTGGGCACATCATAGAGGTGCAATTTGTTGGGACCGGGTGCATGTTGACAAGGATACGAGTTCGTAAAATTTTAAATTTTTACGTGCAGCGGAAGAGTTTGCATAAAATAATTTCCTAAATTATTTTAACTTCGTATCTAGCATGCAACCTTATAGTGTGTTGACATAATCATAAAATAAAACTTTGCGGAAAAGTAAACTAATTTACCAAGTACCTCGCGTAACTCGAAGTAAGGGACGAGATCCAACCGTAGCGTCCCTTGGAAGCTTCGCCTCTATTCGCGTCCACGCCGAGTTCTCTTCGGGATGACTTCGCAAAGTCACGAGTTTTGTGCCGACGAGAACTACTAGATTCTCTATAGGCACAACAAAGAAGATCAAGAGAAGAAAAGGAAACTAACCACCAAGAAAACGGAATCGAATTCCGGGAAGAGAGGAGTCGCTATCCGCTTCTTCTTCTTCGTGCTTCGTTTCTTCTTCTTCTTGAAGCTCACGGCAACAACCTTGCTTGAGTGTAGGTTGGGCGCTGGCCCTAATATGGCTAGGGTGGGCGCCGGCCCTAAGGGAGGGAGAGGAGAAGGAGAAGAGAATAAGAGGGAGAGAGGGAGCTACTTCTCTTGACAACTCAATTGGAATTAAGGGCTTGCCTTTGGTTCCTTTATATAGTAGCATCTCCCTTGCCAAGTCTCCCTCTTAACGGAATTAGTTATCATAAGAAATTTATCTTATAAAGTTTCTTATGACTTATTCCGTTATTCTTTGTTTTATTATATCTAACTTTATAATAAAACAAATTCTCTTTCCTTTTTAATTATGGAATAAATTTGTATAAAATTTTCTTATCATGGATAAATCAATTCATAATTGATTTTATAAATTAAAATTAAACCAATTCATGGTTCATTTTAATTTCCATAAAAAGAATAATTTTACTACAAATTTCTTTATAAATCTCTTTATATAAATTTCTTTATATATCAATTTATTTATCCATAATTAATAAAACAAATCGCGCTAGATTTATTTTATTAATTAAACCAAAATTAATTGGTTTTCTCCCTTTAGGTGGCCGGCCAACCAAGGAGGGTTGGCACCCTCTTTGGCCGGCCCAAGCCGAGACGAACCAACGCAATTAAACTCATTTAATTCGCCCAAAAAGCCTTCAAAAGACTTAGCCATTTTTAGCTTCCATTGCGCCTCTGATTAACTCAGATTCGACTTCTTTCTCTTGATCGGAAAATCCAATTTTCAACTCGTTTTAAATCCCTCGGATTACTCGTAGTGCGTGTGACTAAATAGGCTTTCGATTTATGTTGGCCGTCTATAATTAACCAATTATAGAACGATCATGAGTGGCACCTAGTAGTACATCATGATCCCCAATTAATCGAAAGATCAACTGTTTGACCTCAGAAGAAATTATTCTGAAACCTTTCAGCAGCTCTAATGAATCGTGCCTCATTCCCTTCACCACCTTATACCCACTTGGTTCAAGACATGGTCTGTTTGTGTCAGTCCCCACTAGACTGACTACGTCACACCTAGCCCAAGTAGTATCTTTCTCGTTCTTTGGATTTCTAATTACTCTCATGTATTTTAGAGACTCGCACTCTAAACATGATATGCTCTGGCCAGAGGCTTCGAGTAACAATCCGACGATAGGCCTGGGTATACATCTCCTCGCAAGGAGTGGTGAATCCTTTGTAGGCTGTTCAAACATCTTCGGGTACTTCGGCTTATACCCAATCATCCTGGGTCCACACCTCCTTGGAGATGCTTGCTTAAGATGTTAAAGTATAAGTCTCCATGACCAAGATGACTTGAACACCGCAAGTCAAAGGAACATGGCACTTAAGCTGCAGCAAGAACTTCATTGACATTTCTATATATAGATTCTATATGAAGTCTTACAGCTAGTCACTCCAATAAACTAGTTCCCTTAACTAGCATCCATGTTTATCTCCGGACATCCCAATGTCACCAGCCAGTGAGAATCATCTGATTAGAGAATAACCCATGCTAGTCTCAACAGAATTGATAGTGCCCGTATTTATCAATTCATCGACTAGGGATATTTTCAATACTTCACATTTGCACATTTAGAGATAATCACTAGTTGTGATCCCATCACAAATTCTCTTATGCTGTGAGTTGTATTGCGGACATTCAGTAGATGAGTTTAAGATCTCAATCAAATACACAAGCATGTATACTCAAATAGTGAATTATCATTTATTAAAATAAATATTTTACAATCATAAGGCGATTGCCTTAGGACACTTCTCTCATATCACTAACAAACTCCCACTTGGCCTAATGCCAATCGCTACGGTATCCAATACCACAGGCTCTAACATGACCTTCAAACTTGCTTTGAGGTAAGGCCTTAGTTAAAGGATCCGCTAAATTCCTTTCAGTGGGAATTTTCTCAATTTGTATGTCATTCCTACTTATAATCTCTCTGATCAGATGATAGCGGCGAAGCACGTGTTTGGATCGCTGATGAGACCTTGGTTCCTTTGCTTGTGCAATAGCTCCATTGTTGTCGCAGTAACCGGTACTGCTTCATCAATGGTTGGAACCACACCAAGTTCTGAGACAAACTTCTTGATCCAGACTGCTTCTTTTGCTGCTTCCGAAGCCGCAATATATTCCGCTTCCGTGGTAGAATCCGCTACGGTGTCTTGTTTGGAACTTTTCCAACTTACTGCGCCTCCATTCAAAGTAAATACGTATCCAGACTGTGATTTGGAATCATCCTTATCTGTCTGGAAACTGGCATCTGTATACCCACGTATTACCATATCTCCTTCTCCATATATTAGGAACACATCCTTAGTTCTTCTTAAGTACTTAAGGATTGTCTTGACAGCCGCCCAATGATCCATTCCTGGATCCGACTGGTATCTGCTTGTGACGCTCAAAGCATACGATACATCGGGCCTTGTACATAACATAGCATACATGATAGATCCTATCGCGGATGCATAAGGAATCTTATTCATGCAAATCCTCTCGTCTTCTGTGCGCGGACACATAGACTTTGAAAGGTTGATCCCATGCCTGATGGGAAGGTAACCTTTCTTGGATTCCGACATGCTAAACCTTTTTAGCACTCGGTCTATATATGTAGACTGCGAAAGACCAAGCAACCGTTTTGATCTATCTCTATAGATTCTAATCCCAAGGATATAGGTTGCTTCTCCCAGGTCTTTCATGTAGAAAGTTTTGGACAACCAAATTTTAACTATCTGTAATACTGACATATCGTTTCCTATAAGTAATATGTCATCAACATATGATACTAGGAATACGACTGCACTCCCACTAACCTTCTTGTACACACAAGGTTCGTCAGGATTTTGTGAGAAATCAAACTTTTTGATTGTCTCATCAAAACGGATGTTCCAGCTCCTAGATGCTTGCTTCAGTCCATATATGGATCGTCGAAGCTTGCATACTTTGGTTTTATCAACCGATGTGAAACCTTCAGGTTGTATCCTGTATACATCCTCAAGCAGGTTTCCATTAAGGAAAGTTGTTTTCACATCCATTTGTCATATCTCATAATCATAATGAGCTGCTATGGCTAGGAGCATCCGAATGGATTTAAGCATAATTACCATCCATGTCGGTTTTCTTCTTGAAAACCACTTGCACCCTATGGGCTCAATCCCTTCAGGTGGGTTAACCAAGTCCCATACTTGGTTTTCGTACATGGAATCCATTTCCGACTTCACGGCTTCAAGCCATTTGTCCCTTTCTGAACATTTCAGAACTTCTTCATAACTGATTGGTTCGTCATCGCTTATGAGTAACACGTCGTTCGATTCACTTATGAGAAATTCGTATCTCTCTGGAATATTGCGTGTCCTATCAGATCTACGAAGAGGTGGTGTAGTTTTAGGTTCAACTGATAGCTCATCATTATGAGTTATTAGTTGTGGGTCTAGACTAGGTGTCTCCATAATATCTATTGGAGTTTCTTGAACTTCATCAAGTTCAATGCCACTCCCACTATTTTCTTGTAAAAGAAATTCTTTTTCTAGAAATACAGCATGCCTTGAAACAAACACCTTTTGTTCCAAGGGATGATAGAATTGGTAACCCTTCGTTTCCTTAGGGTATCCAATAAATAGACATTTATCAGACTTAGCATCCAATTTGTCTGATATAATCCGCTTCACATAAGCAGGACAACCCCATATCTTAAGGTGAGTTAAGTGGGGTTTCTTACTATTCCATGTCTCATATGGAGTAGTTGAGACTACCTTGGTCGGGACTCTGTTTAGCAAGTAAACAGCTGTCTTAAGTGCATAGCCCCAAAAGGATTTTGGAAGAGTTGCATGATTCATCATCGACCTAACCATGTCCATCAAGGTTCGGTTGCGCCTCTCAGATACACCATTATGCTGTGGTGTATACGGCGGAGTCCATTGGGATAATATCCATTGTCCCTAAGATAATCTTGAAACTCTTGACTTAAGTATTTACCACCCCGATCGGATCGAAGTATTTTAATACTTTTTGCCAAG